>CM076572.1:596235392-596322329 GCA_034641835.2 Pinus albicaulis
TTAATGGAGAAATCCATAGTTAGGTTGTTGTTATCATAGAGATAGGATTGAGATTCTAATCATAGATCTCATATTCTGATATTAAGGGAGTGGTTGAAACCATCCCGTTAGTGTGACAGCCTATATAATTAAGGCTCATCTCATTCAATGGAATAGAGTGTGTGTATGTGTGTATACACTCTCCAGGTTCTCACCTGGAGGCTATTTGATCAATAGCTAATTTTATCATGGTATCGGAGCTAAGTTAAGTTGAGCTACTGAACGTTGTTGCCTATTTTGATCGAAGTGGATCGTTGTTCCTATAAGTGGCAAGAAAGCGTTTGATCTGCTCATGTCGGTGGTAGTTGTGAGGCCGGTTGCCTCTTCTCCCAAGGCTGAAGTTCTTCTGAAGCTGGATCACTGCTCGAAGGTCATCTGGATGGTTTAGACCAAACCTGCGGCAGATCCGAGTCGCTAGAAAATCATTCGACGCATGCCAAGAATTGATCGGTTGACAATTCGGATTGGGCAGTGTGGACCAGTGAGGAACAGGACATAGGAAGGCACCTGTACAGTGGCACGATTCTATGGTTCTGACCCTCCAGCGAATTTGTGACAGGAAGTACTCAATTTGTTTGGACGGTGTGGGTTTGTCCTGAAACCAACGGTAGTGGATCTCATCCAACAGGCCGAGCTTCTCTGAAGCAAGAATCCGAATATCCTCTGAGGTAATGCGTACCTGTCTGAGGCATAAAACAAATATTTGTTGACAAATTCTGGACTGGGCGGACTCCATCGAATTGTGATTAAAAAAAAAAACTGCAACATATATATATTTTCATTACTGAAACCATGGTGGATTCCATCAAATTGTTTGATTGAGCGAGAGTCGTTTGCTTTATACGGCTTTGAAATTTCTGCTCTTACGCCGCACATTGCTTCTCCAGTTGCTTCGGGTTATCAGGGAGGCGCGTTGGTCCGATTTAGTCCCATCTTGTTCCTATGCAATTTTTATTTGAAGAGGCCTATCTGCCTCACTTCTCGCCTCGCTTTTATTCTATTCTCTGGCAGCGTTGCTAAAATGACAGAAAATATCTGTCTCTGTCTCACGTGGAGCCACACTCACACGCTGAGGCACAATTGAAAGTTTTACAATAAGCAGGAACATTGTCCGTAGACTGCGCCCGTAAGTCATTCACTGTTTTAATGATGCCTAAGTTGGTCTTCAGTGGTGAATGTGGCATTGAAGCTTAAATTGGGTTGGTTGCTTTATGCTTGGTGGGACCTCTTATACGTTGAATATTTAGGAGAAAACAGTAGCGATGCTGAATGTGTTTTTGAAGGGCTTGTTCTCATACGATTTTTCATAAAATCACATGAATTATTTCTTTATGAAGGGAATTTTTTAATGGTTTCTTTTGTGAAGGGAAATTTTTTTCATAAGTGGAGTTTAAGTGTCTTTTGAAAATTCTTTTAAAAAAGGGAGCGTTCAGATTTGAACTCATTTTTCAGAAATATGTGTCATGAGAAATCGCTAATTACATGCATCAGAATTAGACATTGATAGCGTTGTCAGTTTGTTGAGAGATCATTTGCTATTTGTCGTAAGAGCTGAGGGCACTAAGCCCTGCGTGGCATAGAAGCCACAGTCTACAAGGTTCTATATTGAAGAGCTGCCAAAGGGAGGATTCCTGCCTGCGTGGAAATAGGGTTGTCGGAGCTCGTAAGAGGACCGAGTGGAGTCGAAATATGGAAGCAAGACAAAACCAGATAAGCTGGACCTTTTAACAGCATGTCTATATTTTTAGATATTTTTTATTCTGATGATGATGATGATGATATTCTCATGTTGGCATTTGGAGGCATTCACATGAGAAGTATTTTTAAGTCTGGATTTTTTTTAGAAAAACAATGTGGTTCTGTTGATGACCACGAGAAACAAGAGGCACAATCCATTGTGCAAGATCCTGATATTGAAGAGTCACAAGTTGATCTTCAGGAAGGATGTAAAGGTGAACAAAGTGTTGAAAATCAATTTGACGACCCACATGAAGCTGATGGCGAAGACGTGGCAGAAGAAGACAAAGCTGGAGAGAATTTAAAATGTGATAATCTCATCAATATTTATGCATGTGCAGATGACAACATTGCTGAAATTTACATTTGTGACACCAGAAATGGTGAGAGAAAACAGTTTCCTATTAAGCCTGTCATAACTTTCAAAGGGCGAGGATAAGCGTTCAAGATTTTTATCACTGGGGAAGAAATGAAGCAAAGATACATCACTATCTCAGGGCAAAGAAAGTGAAGATGAAGCCTCATCCACAAATGAACAAGCATGGATCTCACGCAAAGAAGACTAAGATGAAAACTCTGTTACCAAGTTTTTTTTATGTTTTTTTTTTTTTACCATTGTAAGCCTAGCTGAGACTAGACCAGCAGGTGTATGTTATCATATGTTATTGTTCAGTACCCTTTCTCCATTAAGGGGGAGTGTTGGAATTAATGGAGAAATCCATAGTTAGGTTGTTGTTATCATAGAGATAGGATTGAGATTCTAATCATAGATCTCATATCCTGATATTAAGGGAGTGGTTGAAACCATCCCGTTAGTGTGAGAGCCTATATAATTAAGGCTCATCTCATTCAATGGAACATCCTATTTCAACAATTGGGTAAAACCTTTCGTTAACTCTGAATAGTTCGATATAAAACGATGCAAAAAGTTTGCTTTCACCTGCAAACTTTGGAGTTGGCGAAGAGTGGAAGGAGGAGGTAAATTAATGATAGTCTCAGCCTTCGATGGATTTTCACAAATGCCCTCTTTTGAAATGACAAACCCAAGTAAATGTCCTGATTTTACACAAAAAAACACATTTGTGTGGATTCAAACAAATTTTTTAATGCCTACATCTCATAAATATAGCACATAAGTGCGTAGGATGATCTTTTCTGCGCAAAGAATGAGCAGGTAAGTCATCCAGGTAAGGTTGTACAATATGTTTGATATCGTGAAATGCATAAGACATAGCTCTTTGAAAATTTGTGCCAACATTTTTCAGTCCAAAAGGTAATTTAAAATATGCAAACGTGCCCCAAGGACATATAAATGTTGTTTTAGGTTGATCAGTAGGGAGTATGATGATTTGGTTGTAACCAGAAAAACCATCCATAAACGAGAATATTTTGTTTCCGGCACAATCAT
Organism: Pinus albicaulis; assembly: GCA_034641835.2. Classification (NCBI taxonomy): domain Eukaryota; kingdom Viridiplantae; phylum Streptophyta; class Pinopsida; order Pinales; family Pinaceae; genus Pinus; species Pinus albicaulis. Next base: position 596,238,577 of record CM076572.1, read on the forward strand.
CAACAATTTGATCGATATAGGGGGTAGGATAATTGTCTTTGGGACAAGCCTTGTTAATATCTAGATAATCGACACATACTCCGATAGTCCCTTGTTTTTATGTTATGAGAACTATATTAGATACCCAATCCGTCAAAGGAATAGGATAAATAAATCTTTCTTGTAGTAATTTTCAACTTCAGCTTTGATTGCAGCAACTTTCCGCGGATGTATTGGACGTAATCTCTATCTAATGGGCTTTGAATCCGAGTATGTCTTAATTTCATGAATAACAATCTTAGGATCAATACCTGCCATTTCTTCATAAGACCAGGCAAAAATGTCTCAGAATTCTTGAAATAGGGTTTTGTAAGTTGTGATCTCTTCAATCGAGAAAGAAGCACCTATATGAATGTTCTCAATTATTCCAGGCTTAATCGATATGTCAATAGGAATTTTTGTAGAAATATTTCCAAAAAATTTCTCAGAATTCGAACGTATAATTGATGTGGGATTTTGAGGTTCCTTGACATAATAAATAGTAAATATGGATTAAAAATCATTTTCAAATTTATCAAGGTCAGGCAGGAAGGAAGATCGATGATGGAGATCGTCACATGGTAATTCGTCTGATGACAAGATTTCTCTAATATTTTCGTGAGTTGCAAATATGTGTTGAAAAAGGATCCAGAAATGATGTCAAATTTGAGCTTGATGTAGAAGATGATTCTTCACTGACCACATTCATTTGATCAGTAGAAGTTGATGTAGTGTCAGAAAATGATTGTACTGCTACATATGTCGATTCAAAAGGACTTAAATGCAACCTGTTGTCTGCTCAACTTAGTGTTCCTAAATTGATGTCATAAATTATCAACCAGGGCTACTAAACTGTTGAAGTGAAGTGCACTATATGTGCCTAGGTATCTACTTCCTACTTCGTTGTGTTTAGTGTTTTTCTAATGTTTTTTTTGGTTTTGTGTTTTTATGCTAAGAAGAAAATAACTAAGTGTTTGACAAAGAGAAGTTATTGGTCACACTAAAACAAAGAAAAATATATTCTAACCTAGGTATGGCACCTAAGAAACAGAAAATTCTAATTCACAGATTTCAAAACTTGACAAGAAAAATAACTCATAACATGAACTCAGTGCAATTCATTTCACTAGAAGTATGTTGGAATAACTTGAGAAAAGTCCACATATATTCTCAAGCTTGTCCCATATATTTTTGGTGGTTTTACAACCCAACACCTTCTGATAAGTAGATTCAATAAGTCCACTGATAATAATGTTCTTTGTTTTTGCATCATTTACCAAATTCTTCTTACCTTGTTCATCTGTGGTTGATGTAAATCCATTTTGAACAGTGTCCCATACTTCGTAACCTTGCGCCAAGAGATAGACCTCCATTCTTCCTTTCCGGAGTTCATAATTATTTTCATTGAACAGAGGTACACCATTCTTGGTATGCTCCATGACCTCCTTCCAGTTGTTAAACTGCTATTGAAGGAACCAAGCTCTGATACCAATTGAAGATTAACTAATACTCTAATTGAAAGGAATACTGATTCACCCCCCCTCTAAGTATTTCCAACAGAGTTAATGTCCACAAAGAAGTAGAGTAGTTTTTTGTCTTGTGATTTTGATTAAAACTTCATGATAAATTTCAAATCTTCAACATAATTTCTACATGGTATGAGAGCAAGATTCACATTAGAGCATAAATTCGAAATTTTTACTTACAGGTTCGAATTTGGAGATCAATGTTGCAAGTTTTCTTCAGAACTATGAATATGGATTTCAATAGACTAAGGCTAGAGTATTCCTTGGAAGGCACCTCTAATTTTGTTACAAGGAAGGATCACATGGAGGCGGTATTGGATGACAATGGATTGCTAGAATACATCAAATCAGATGTTGCAAAACCACAAGCATCTAATGCCCAAAACCTTGCTTAGTAAAAGAAAGATGTAGCGAAAGTGAGGAGAATCATATTGGAAGGAGTACGGGATCATATTGTCTCAAATCTCCAAGGAAAGGAAACTCTATTTGTCATGTGGAAAGCACTAATGAAATTTTTAGAGAATAATAGTGACAACAGGAAGCTGGAACTCAAGGATAAACTTCGAAGTATCAAGATGTAGAAGAATGACACAATTCTGTAGTATCTGAGTGGGTTCATTCCATGTCGTGATGAACTTGGAAGGGTTGTTGTTAATTTTTTTGAATAATACTTGGTAAGCCTAATCCTTTTGGTCCTTCCCAAGAGCTAGCACAATTATCAATATTCAGTGAATGGGAGGGAGAAACTACCTAATTCGGCTAACTTATGGTACGATTTGGTACAGGAGAAAATAAGACAGAATACCAGAGGTGGGACTTCATCTAAGGGCGAGGATGAAGAAAAAATTGCATTGGATGGAAAGGCAAAGAAGGGAAAAGGGAATAAATCCCAATCCAAACCAGAATCTAGTCAAGGGGGCAAGAAGAAATATTGCTAAAAAATCAAATGCTTGCATTGTCATGAATTCAGGCGCTATGCCATGAAGTGTCCACACAAGAATACGAGCAAGGGTACCTCAGGAGGAGCAACAGGTGAGGCCTTGGCTTCACAATTCGAGCTTGAATTTACCCTCATTGCATGCATGACCAGCATAGTGATGGGGAGAGTGTGGTAGTTGGAATTAGGTGCGTCATTCCACATGATGGGGAATATAGATTTTTTCAATGACTTAGAGGAGAAAGAATTGCAGATGCACATTGAGATGAGGGATGAAAAAAGGTACAATGCGATAGGGGTTGGTACTTTCACCTTTCATAGGGAGTCAAGTTCCCCCCTCAAGCTCAAGGATGTCATGTTCGTTCCGAGCCTAAAGAAAAATATCGTCTCTCTTGCAGTTTTGGAATACCGTGGTAATGATGTGATATTCAGAAAATGAAAGGAATTAATGAGACACATAGCCACAATATAGGTGAAGCAGATTGGGATTCATGTGAAGAACATGTATAAGATAGATGTGGAATAGTATGTTGCATTGAGAACAAAGGCGGAGAAGTTGCAGAGCCGCGATGTCAATGAAATTTGGCATAGAATACTTGATCATTTTCATCATGGCGCCCTGAAGATCATGTACCATATCACCATAGGCCTCCCTAAAGAAGCACTTAAGTAGGAGGATTTATGCAAATGATCTACTTTGACGAAGTACACAAAATCCACTTTCTATGATTGAGACTCTCAGGAGCGATAATGGAGGTGAGTACATGTCGAATGAGTTTAAAAATTTCTGTGCAAAAGAAGGAATTCGATGAGAGTTGACAACACTCCACAACCCACAGCAGAATGGGGTGGATGAGAGAAAGAATCGTACCATTGTGGGAGAAGCAAGGGTGATGTTGCATGACCAAGGCCTACCTTTTCACTTGTGGGCTCAGGCATGCAACAAAACAGTATATTTGCATAATCAAAGTCCTCACAGGATTTTGGGAATGATTAATCCAGAGGATGATTTCTCGAGGAGAAATCCAAATGTGTAGAAGAGTCAGGGTTTTTGGAGCCTCTGTCTATTTCCACGTCTCCAAAAATGCAAGGAAGAAGCTAGAGTTGACATAATAGTTGGGGATATTTGTGGGTTACACTAAAACTTTCCACAACTATAGTGTGTACTTTCCATCCCTTAGAATGAAATTTGTGTGAAGGGATGTTAAATTTAATGAAGATAAAGTGATGTGGTGCTCTCTTGAGAGGGAGATTCAGATTCCACCTGAAGAGAATATTTTAGCTCCAAAGGAGGAACCTCAGGAATTTGTGGAGAAACCAAAATTTGAGGAGCATAGAGTGGAGACAACCAATCAAGAAGAACCATCCAGATAAGGGAGAAAAATAGCCAGGGAAGCTGATATACTTTAAGCAGGATGTGAGGGAGAATGTGGGTGCTCCTTCAAATCAACGCACGTAGAGAAGGTCACTAGATTGGTACACTAGCTACATGGCTCTAATGACTGAGCTTGTAGAGACCGAGCCATCCTCTTTCGAGGAAGAAATAGAGCAACCTGTATGGGTTGATGCAATGGTGGAGTACAAATCCATTTCAAAGAGTATTGTTTTGGAAGTGGTCCCAAGACTAGTAGATAAATCATTTGTGGGTTAGATCTGGTTCTTCAAGGTAAACTAGGAAGCATATGGAAGCATAGAATAGTACAAGGCTAGATTTATGGCCAAGGGTTACTCTTAGGTTTAAGGGATTGACTATGATGAGACCTTTGCTCCTGTAGCAAGGTACTCATCTATCAGATCATTTCTTTCTTTGGCTACATAGATGGGGTAGAAGATCCACCAGATGGATGTGAAAAAAAAATTGCTCAATGGAGTTATTGAGGAGGAGGTGTACATTGAGTAACCAGAAGGCTTAAATACTTTTGATTGAGAGTCTCATGTTTGAGGACTCAAGCAAGTGTTGTACGGTCTCAAGCAAGCACCCCGTGCTTGGTACGTGAGAATCAATAGCTATCTCACAAGTTTTGGCTTCACCAAAAGTGAAGTGGATGCAAACCTATATCATATTTTGGTAGAAGGTAAATTGTTGATTATTGTATTATATGTTGATGATTTGATTTTAAATTGTGATGAGTAGTTGATTATATCTTGCAAGGAGGACCTTGCAAGAGATTTTGAAATGAAGGACATGGGTCTCATGCACTACTTCCTCGATATGGAAGTTTAGTAAGGAGATGGGGAAATGTTTGTCTCTCAAGGAAATTATGCCAATGAGATACTTCAGAGGTTCCACATGAATAGATGCAAAACCATGGATACTCCTCTAGCAACCAACTGGAGAAAGGAGGATGCCTCTTTTGGTAAGGAAGTGGATGGTACTGTTTACTGAAAATTGGTGGGTTCACTAATGTTTCTTATGAATACATAGCCAAATATGTGATATGCAGTCAACCAACTGAGCTAAGCCATGGTTTGTCTGACCAAATTATTTTGGAGGGAAGCTAAGCATGTTTTACGGTAACTCAGAGGCACTACCTAGTTTGGACTACGGTACAAACGAGCAGAGGGAGTGAAGTTGCATGGATTCACATATGCATATTGGGCGAAGATTCCATCAGAATGAAAGAGTATATCAGGTGGAATCTTCAATGTTGGATCCACAATAGTTTCTTGGCACAACAGGAAGTAAAGATCTGTGGCACTCAACTCGGTAGAAGCAAAATACATGGTTGTCGGTCAATAAAAATGTGAGGCAATCTGGATGAGAAAGATACTTGTTGGATTTTTTGTTCAGATGATGGATCCAAATGTGATATACTACGATAATCATAGTGGCATCAAGATCTCTGAAAATCATGTTTTTCATGATCGATCCAAGCATCTAGATATCTTGTACCACCATTTATGGGACTGTGTGTAGAGGCGGATAATGTTGTTGCAGTAAATTCCAATAGAGGAATAAGATGATGACATTTTGAATAAGGCCTTGTCAAGAGGGAAGTTAGAGTTCCACAGGTGTAGGATAAGGGTGGTTTCTAGTCCCTTTCTTGCTGAGAGGGAGTGTTGGAAAATGCAACAAGAAATTCTCAATTTGATTCTGCCTTGATTAAATTCAGAAAATTAAAATTTCCACATCAGCAGACAACTTGGATGATGTTAACTTGAGTGACATGGTTTGTGTCACCTAGTTTACTCAGTAAATTATAGTTGGAGGAGTTAGAGTTCAGTTAAGCATGTGTGATTGCTAATTTGTAGAAATCAAGGTCACCTATCTAAGGTTATTTTCAGTTAAGCTAGTTCTAATTGTTGGAAGAACTAGTGGAGGGTCAAGTTGTGTAGTGAGACTTAAGTCAAACTCAGTGATCATCCAATTAACTGATCAATCAATCCAAAATAGCTAGTGCATGCAGAGAATTCAAGTTACCCAGTTGAGATGGAGATTCCAAGGTAGTGTAACATTAGTTTTAGACTAGTTATGAGTGTACATGTGTTGCATGGAGTCAAATGATCATCCTAAAGGAATTTCACACTCAATTTGAGGAATTTCCTAAATAATGGGGGAATAATTCCTCAAGGAACAACACAAGGAAATATGAGCTCAAGTCAAGGCATAAATTGACTAAGTATGGGTCAGAGGCCCTCATTGAAGAGAGAGATAGGTTGTGCTCGTGTAGAGTGAGCTAAGTTGAGCAAAGAAATTGTAATTCATCTCTATTTCATCTGATTAATGCAAAAGGAATTGGGATTTTTAGCATATTTCTTTCCCCAAATAAAAAAACTTGTTGCATGTGTGTTATTTCTTTGTGCATGTCTAGAATTTTTGTTCTATAATATGAATTAATGTCCACAGAGCAGTAGAGTAGGTTTGTGTCTTGCGATTTTGATTAAACCTTCATGAGAAGTTCAAAATCTACAACATAATTTCCACATATGGATTATTATTTTAAGGGTTCAATTGGTAAAATCATTGATATTTATCAATATGATCTTACGGTGTTCAAAAGATGGGATAAGTCATATAGATAATATCAAGAAAATTTTCAACGAGTGTAGAGAATTTGGAATATCCTTGAGTCCTGCTAAGTATGTGTTTGGAGTAATTGAAGGGAATTTACTTGGTCACATCATTTCTAAGGATGGGATCAGGATAGATTTTGAAAGAGTTGAGGCCATTCAAAAGATTCCTTTGCCTCATAACCTTAAATCCCTTCAATCCTTCCTTGGAAAGTTTAACTTTATTTGGAGGTTTATTCCAAACTATGCGGAGATTGTTAATCCTATTCAAAGTCTCTTCAAGAAAGATGAGAAGTTTATATGGAAAGATGAAGGTGTTGAAAAATGCAACATAAATTCTCAATTTGATTTTGCCTTCATTAAATTGAGAAAATTCGAATTTCGACATCATCAGACAACTTGGATGATGTTAAATTGTATGAAATGGCTTGTGTCACCCAATTTACTCAATAAATTAGAGTTGGAGGAGTTAGATTACAATTAGTTATGTGTGAATGCTAATTTGTAGAAATTAAGGTCAATTATCTAAGGTTGTTTCAATTAAACTAGTTTCAGTTGTTGGAGGAACTAGTGGAGGGTCAAGCTGTGCAGTGGGACTTTAATAAAACTTATTGATCATCCAGTTAATTGATCAATCAGCCCAAAATAGAAATTGCATGTAGAAAATTCGAGTTCCCCAGGCTTGGTGGAGATTCCAAGGCAGTGTGACATTAGTTGTAGACTAGTCTTTAGTGTACAAGTGTTGCATGCAGTTAGATGATCAACCTAAGTTATTGCACAATACATTTTGGATAAATTCCTAAATAATAGGGGTTTAATTTCTCAAGAAACAATGCAAGGAAATAGGAGCTCAAGCAGAGGAAAAAATTGACTAAGTCTGGGTTAGAGCTTCTCAGTGAGCAGAGAGATAGGTTATGCACTTTTAGGTTGTGCTCAGTTGAGAAAAGAAATTATAATACATCTCTATTCTTCTGATTTAATGCAAGCATCCATTGAGGTTTTTAGAAGATTGTTGTCCCCAGGAAAAATACTTGTTGCATATGTATGATTTCTTATTGCATGCCTGAGATTTTTGTTCTAAATTGTGAACTAATGTCCGTAGAGTAGTGGAGTAGGTTTTTGTATTGTGATTTTGATTAAAAAATCATCAGCAGTTGCATATCTACAACATAATTTATACATGGTATCAGAGCAGGATTCACATTAGAGAAATAAATTCGAAGTTGTTTCTCAGGAGGCTCGAATTTGGAGATCAATGTAGCAATATTTCTTTAGAACTGAGAAGATGACCTTCAATGGACTAAGGCTAGAGTATTCCTTGGAAGACACCTCTATTTTTGTTGCATGGAAGGATCACATGGAGGCAGTATTGGATGAAAATGGATTGCTAGAATACATCAAGATAGATGTTGCACAACCACCATAATCTGATGCCCATAACCATGCTTAGTGGAAGAAAGACGTAGCCAAGGCTAGGAGAATAGTCTTGGAGGGAGTACGTGATCACATTGTCTCAAATATACACATAGAAGAAACTTCGTTCACAATGTGGAAATAAATCATAGAATTTTTCAAGAATAGTAGTGACCACAGGAAGTTGGCGCTCAAGGATAAACTTCAAAGTATCAAGATGAAAAAGAATGAAATTATTCAACAGTATCAGAGCAAGTTGACACAATGTCATGATGAAATAAGTTGTGTTTGTGTAAATGTTCCTGAAGAAGACTCGATAAGCCTAGAACTTCTGGGCCTTGCCAAGAGCTGGCATATCTATCAAGATTTGGTGAGCGGGAGGGATAAAATATCGAAATGGGAGCGCATATGGTCTGATTTTTTATAGGAGGAAATAAGGCAGGATACAAGAGATGGGACTTCATCCAAGGGTGAGGATGAACACAAATTTTCATTAGATGGAAAGGAAAAGAAGGGAAAATGGAATAAATCTCAATCCAAACTAGAATGCAGTCAAGGGGGCAAGAAGAAAGATTTGTCAAAAATTAAATGCTTCCATTTTCATGAATTTAGGCACTTTGCCATGAAGTTCACAGACAAAAATGTAAGCAAGAAGACCTTAGGAGGAGCAGCAGATGAAGCTTTGGATTCATAGTTCAAGCTTGAATTTACCCTCATTGCATGCATGGAAAACACAATGATGGGGAGTGTGTGGTACTTGGACTTAGATGCATCGTTCCACATGACAACAGGGTGTAGAGACTTTTTGAGTGTCCTGGAAGAAAAATATTTGCAGATGCACATCAAGATGGGGGACGATGAAAGATATAGCATGACTGGGGTTTGTACAATCACATTTTAGAGGGAGTGAGGCTCCCCCCTCAAGCTCAAGGATGTCATGTTCGTTCGAGGCCTAAAGAAAAATATCATCTTTGTTGCAGTTTTGGAAGACTATGGTTATAATGTGATCTTCAACAAAGCAAAGGCATTCTTGAGACACAAAGCCACAGGACGGGTGAAGCAGATTGAGGTTCGTGTGAAGAACCTATATGAGCTAGATGTGGAGGATTGTGTTGCATTAAGCAATAATGTTGAGAAGGTGTAAAATCACGATGTCGAGGAACTTTGGCATAGAATACTTGGCCATTTGCATCATGGCACCTTGAATATCATGCAAAAAATAACCACAAGCCTCCGTGAAGGAGCACTTGAGAAGCAAGATGTATGCAAAGGATGTACTTTGGGGAAGTACACAAAATCCACATTCCATGATCGAGATGAAAAATCACATGCAATCCTAGAAAGGACCCACTTTGATGTTTGTAGACCTTTCTCGACATCCTCCACTACCAGGAACAAATATTTTGTCATTTTTATTGATGACTTCTCATGGAAGTGTTGGATCTTCTTCATGTAGAAGAAAGATGAGAGATTCTCCAAGTTCATAGAATTCAAGGCACTGGTGGAGAAATAAAATTATAAGAAGGTGGAGGATCTCAAGAGTGTTAATGGAGGTCAGAACGTGTCGAATGAATTAAAAAAAATGTGCGAAAGAAGGCATTTGACGAGAGTTGACAACACCCCAAAAACCATATCAGAATGGGGTGGCTGAGAGAAAGAACCGTAGCATTGTGGGAGTAGCGAGGGAAATGTTGCATGACTAAGCCCTACCTATGCACTTGTGGACCGAAGCATGCAATAGAACATTCTATTTGTAGAATCATAGTCCTCATCATATTCTGGGCATGATTACACCAAAGGAGGATTTCTCAGGGAGAAAGCCAGATGTGTCACACTTTAGAATTTTTTGGAGCCTTTTTTTACTGCCATGTCTCCAAATAATCAAGGAAGAAGCTAAAGCTGACAATAGAATTGGGGGTATTTGTGGGTTACATAGAAACTCCTTACAAATACTGTGTGTACTTTCCATCCCTCAAAATAATAGTTGTGCTAAGGGATGTAAAATTTGATGAGGAGAAAGTGAAGCAATGCTCTCTTACGAGGGAGCTTCATATCTCACCAGAAGAGGAGATTTTAGTTCCAAAGGAGGAGCCTCAAGAAGTTGTGGAGCAGCTAAAAATTGTGGAGCTACCACAAATTGTGGAGCAAAGAGTGGAGACCACCACTCAAGAATAACCATCAAAAGAAGGAAGAAAAAGAACCAAGGAAGCTAAGAGAGTTGTGAAGGATGCAAGGGAGAATGTGGGTGCTCCAAATTTGCATAGGAAGAGAAGGTCACCCGATTGGTACACTAGTTACATGGCTCTAATCACTGAGCTTGTAGATACTGAGCCATTCTCTTTTGAGTAATAAATAGAGAAACTTATATGGGTTAATGCAATGTTGGAGGAGTATGAATCCCTTGTAAAGAACAGTGTTTGGGAAGTGGTCCCAAGACCAACAGATAAATAAATTGTGGGTTCACGAGTATCTTCAAGGTAAAGTAGGAAATATACGGAAGCATAGAGAAGCACAAGGCCAAATTTCTGGCCAAGGGGTACTCTCAAGTTAAAGGGATTGACTATGAGGAGACCTTTGCTTCTGTAGCAAAGTACTCATCCATTAGATCAATTCTTTCCTAGGCTGCACAGATGGAGTGGAAGATCCACTAGATGGATGTAAAAACAACATTCCTCAATGGAATTATTAAAGAGGAGGTGTACATAAAGAAACCAAAATGCTTTGAGACTTTTTATCAAGAGTCTCATGTGTGCAGACACAAGCGAGCGTTATACGATCTCAAACAAGCACCCCATGCTTGGTACACTAGGATCGATAAATATCTCACTGGTTTGGGCTTAACGAAAGTGGAGCGGATGCAAACCTATATCATATTTTGGTAGAAGGTAATTTGTTGATTATTTTCCTTTATGTTGATGACTTTGTTTTAACTGGTGATGAAGAACTGATTAGATATTGAAATATAATTTGAAATGAAGGACATGGGCCTCATGCACTACTTCCTCATATTAGAAGTATGAAAATGAGATGGGGAAATGTTTTCCTCTCAAGGAAAGTATGCAAATGAGATACTACAGAGGTTCCACATGGAGAGTTGCAAACCCATGGAGACATCCCTAGCAACCAACTGGAGGAAGGAGGATGCCACTTCAGGTGAGTAAGTGGATGCTACCATTTATCGACAACTAGTGGGTTCACTAATGTACCTTGTGAACACACAACCATGTATGTACTATGCAGTCAACCAGCTGAGCTAAGCTATGGTTAGGTGAACCAAATTATTTCGGAAGGCAGCTAAGCATGTTTTATGGTACCTCATAAGCACTACCCAATTTGGAATATGATATAAATGAATAGAGGGAGTGAAGTTGTGTGGGTTCACAGATGTAGATTGGGCGGGGATTCCATCAGAATGAAAGAGTACATCCGGTGGATTTCAGTGTTGGGTTCATAGTTGTTTCCTCGTACAATAGGAAGAAAATATCTACGACACTCAACTCGACAGAAGAAGAATACATGGTTGCAAGTCAAGCAACATGTGAGGTGATCTAGATGAGAAAGATAATTGTTGGATTGCTTGGTTGGATGATGGATCCAACTGTGATCTACTGTGATAATTAGAGTTGCATCAATCTCTTTGAGAATATTTTTTTTCATGATTGATCCAATCATATAGATATCCGGTATCGCCATTTGCAGGATTGTGTGCAAAGGCATATCATGTTGTTGTAGTACATTTTGAAAGAGGAACAAAATGTTGAAACTTTGACAAAGGGCTTGTCAAGAGGGAAGTTTGAGTTCCACAAGTGCAGGATAGTGGTGGTTGATAATCTCTTTCTTTCTATTAGGGAGTGTTGAAAAATGCAGCAATAAATTCTCAATTTGATTTTGCCTTGATTAAATTGAGAAAATTTGAATTTCTACATTACCAGACAACTTGGATGATGTTGAATTGTGTGACATGGATTTTGTCACCCAATTTACTTAGTAAATTCAATTTGGAGGAGTTAGAGTTCAGTTAAGCATGTGTGATTTCTAATTTTTAGAAATCAAGGTCAGTTATCTAAGGTTGTTTTCAGTTAAAATAGTTTCAATTGTTGGAGGAACAAGTGGAGGGTCAAGTTGTGTAGTGGGACTTCAATCAAACTCAGTGATTATCTAGTTAACTGACCAATGAACCCAAAATAGCTAGTGCATGTAGAGAATTTGAGTTCCCTGGGCTTGGTGGAGATTCAAAGGAAATGTAACATCAGTTATAGACTAGTCTTGAGTGTACATGTGTTGCATGTAGTTAGATGATCAACCTAAGGAATTACACAATCCATTTTGGAGAAATTCCTAAATAATAGGGCCTAATTTCTCAAGGAGCAACGCAAGTAAATAGGAGCTCAAGCAAAGGCATAAATTGACTAAATCTGGATCAGATATTCTCAGTGAGAAAAGAGATAGGTTATGCACTTGTAAGTTGTGCTCAGTTGAGCAAAGCAATTGTAATACATCTCTATTCTTCTGGTTTAATGCAAACAAGTAATGGGGTTTTTAGCAGATTTATTTCCCCAAGAAAAACACTTGTTGCATGTGTTTGATTTCCATTTGCATGTTTGATATTTTTGTTCTAAATTGTGAATTAACGTCTGTAGAGTAGTAGAGTAGGTTTGCGTCTTGTTATCTTTATCAAACACAACTGTGGCGAAGATAAGGGTGAAGGATAAGCATTCAATGCATATATTATTTACAATGATACATATTTGTAATACATTGGAGTAACCGTTGGATTCCATATTCCAAGGTCTCTTGGACTCCCTAGGACTGTTCAACTTCCACACCAACCCTTAGAGGATTAGGTGTCCAACATACCCCCCCTTAATCCGAAGGGGTATGTATGAGTCTAAGAATAGAGTTGTAATATAAAATGTGAAAAATATGCATGGAAACGCTAGGCTGAATGTGCTCTCTGAAATGTTGGCATAAGGTGGTGGTTTGGGGCTGACCACCAACACTAGGACACTTAGTGCAGTTTTCGGAACTCTTCCAAATATGGCAAGAAGCTAAGGTATTATGCTAGAGGAAGTGTTCCTAATGCTTTGAAGAGGGATACCTTCAACCTGGAAAAGGTAGGTCTGAAACCTACATAAAAAAGGAGAACCTCAACCTTAAAATGGAGGTATCAACCTGCAGTGGTTTAAGGATGACCACCAACTCTGGAATGCTTAATTCAATTCCTGGAACTCTTCCAAAACTGGAAAGAAGCTGAAGTATTCTGCTAGAGGAAGTGTCTCCAATTATTTGAAGAGGGAGAAGCTCAACCTGAAAAGAGAGGTCTCAACCTTGCATATATGGTTTAAGGATGGTCACCAACCTAAGGCATGATCAGGGGCATCTTTTTCTTTGGATACAACTCTTAATATGGTATGGCAGGTTGTGGCTCAAGCTCACTTGATGTGGATTTGAAGCTTGTATATGAACATCACTTCTTCGATGTCAGATAGAAGGTGAGATGATGGAGAAAACTCAATTGCAAGACTATTCAATACTCTAGAAAAAAGTCTGTCATATGACTGAAATATCTTCTTGGCCACTGAAGCCCATTGCCAAGAAGCGATCCATCCAAGTTGAATCTTTGGTCTTGCAGGAGGTTTGTTTCTGAAGCATCTATGTGAAGAATGGGTGGTTTTATGACAATGATCACATGGATTAATATCAAAACAATGATATTTCATATGGCCAACTCGGTCACATTGTTGGAATTTAAAAATCTGTTGTGGCTGTTGTGAAAGAGGAGAAAAATGTGGAACATGTGAAGGTGAGCTATCATGAAGAAATAGGACACTCTGAAATTTGATGGGCTTGGAGTAGTCTAGAATATGAAATGACACATCCTTGACATATCCAAGACCCATTCTATGCTTTTTGCTGACAAGCTCTTCCCAAGGTATGATGATTGGCTTGGGAAGTGTAGGCTGATTTTCTGCATCATTATGCAAGTCTGCTCCTAAAATTGGCACTTGATGGGGATCAACCTCAACTTTACTGACTTTATCACTTGCTAGCTGGTGATGGGTGACTATTTGATCCTCAAAAAAGGCATTGTTCTGAACAAGAACGAGTTCAAAATGATGTCTTTTTTGTTTTAACTTATCTTGAAGAAGTTGTGTTTCGAGTTGCAGAAACTCGATCTTTTCATGTACATCTTGTAAACAACTATGAATATCAATGAGAAAATCCTTGTTTATTTTGACCATATTATCCATAGTAGAGAGTATCAGATTGTTTAGTAACTCTGATATTCCACCAATAAAAACCATTTTCAGCAAATCAATCTCAACAAATAGTAAAATAATGAGGAAATTATAGAAGTCACAAAAATTAAACAAGGGATTTGAATAAAGCATGGAAATGATGGAATATGAACCTCCCTAAACTTCACATCTCCTTTTTTCAAGTTCTATACACGAAGTTGTGCCTTTGGTTCTTGAGGGGAAGACAAGATTCCAACCATGATTTGAATGTGCAGATCGACAGAACAATTGGATGAAGCTGGTGAAGATCTTCGATCAAATGGACATGAATATGGCACCACAACTGTTCGGATTCGTCATTGTGGTTGGCTAGATCTGGGTGCACTTAAATATTCTTGTCAAATCAATGGTTTCTCACCATTTAATCTGACAAAGCTTGATGTACTTTCTGGGTTATCTCGAATTAAGCTTGGGGCAGCCTATAAAGGGCCCGATGGAAATTTGTTGAAATCTTTTCCCGCGGATCTTGAACTTCTGCAAAAATTAGAGGTTATTTATAGTGAATCTACTGCTGTGTTCATTCCAGCAAACCAACGTTCATTCCAGAAAACCAATGTTTATTTCCAAATCCAGATGGAATCTACTGCTGTGTTCATTCCAACAAGTCAACGTTTATTTCCGAATTCCGAGTGAACCTATTGCCACGTTCATTCTAGCAAGCCAGCGTTTATTTCCAAATTCCGAGTGAATCTATTGCTGCGTTCATTCCAGAAAACCAACATTGATTGCCAAATTCATAGTGAATCTATTGTCATTTTCATTCCAACAAACCAACGTTCATTCTAGAAAACCAACGTTTATTGCCAAATTCAGAATGAATCTACTGTTGCGTTAATGACCGTGGAGAGGTATCACTGGGAGCTGTATATGATATCACTGGAGAGGTGTATATGATATATAATGATACCGTCATGATGCCGAGGGAGGAATAAGCACCATTTTGAGTAAACTGTCGGCTCTGGACTATTTAACACAACAGACATGAGGGAGCCGGAATATGTGTTATGGAGGATATATAATAGAGGCCACAAAGGGGCATTATGAACCGATAGTATATGTTATATGGAGCATGAAAGGTCCATAATATAACTAGATTATGAATGGGGACGCAACATTACCATTTATTTGCTGATGTTGAAGCCGTTTGTAAGTATATTTCCCAAATCAAGTACCATTATTCAACAACTCTGAAATAGTCCACACTGGTTCAGTATAATGCCAAAAATAATCCACAGACCACCCTTCAGTATTTGCAGAGGATGAAAAGTATTCCTTTGATTTGTGTCTTCGTCAGATAATCAGATTAGACACTCAAAATGCTTCAAGATAACATCATTTGCACAATACTGGAAGATGAGTTTCAGATCTAATTAATCCGTGAAAGAGCCCAACATACCTTATTCATGCTCAAAATTGTACTCAGCAATAAGTCCATAATTAATCTTCACAAGTAGATGCATAGTAGATCCACAAATGAAACACTTAATTGTCACATATCAACACAATATTCCACAGTTCAACTCACATTAGATTCAGAGATGTCGGAAATGAACTACTCTCAGGGGCCTAATTATTCTAGAATTCAAAAAGTGATCTGCAAAGACAACCCTTGGTTTATTGAGACAAAAGAGTCACAAGTCTGTCAACAAAAGGCTGCTTTGAAGGCCAATTAGATGCTCTCAGATATGAGTATGAATGAGCCCGAAAAATTCTTCAAATGCGTCCTGATGAGAAGGTTGAATGACCTCAGATCCTCAATCAGTTCCAAGAAAACTCAAAAAGAATTGCCTCATATCCATGCCCTTGAGGGTGCCAAAAATTGCAGAGCTAAAGAAGACTTCAGAATAACCTAGAGAAGAGATGAGAAGACCTTAAACAACCTTAATAAATTTCAGCAAAATCTAACCCATTCATAACATGAAAAAATCAAGATAAATGCTTCAGATTTCGTGTGCCCTAGGGATAAAAAAATTTCATCGTTCTATCATCTACGGAATGCCCTTGGGTGAACTCGAATTGATCTTCAGAATAAAAAGATTTGTAGCCCAAAATATTTTCTCTCACGAAAAAAAAAGAGACCCCAAATCCCAAAAGAAAATAATAATAACCAACTTCCTGAATCTCCAACAATTTTTGTACATAGAAAAATACCCAAACTTCACAGAAATTCAGGCCTCCTTAAAATGACTCGTTGCTCCACAATACTTCAGAGATTAATTCCTTTTGTACGCACATAAGTTATGTTATGTAACACACATGCTGAGAAGAAGGCGAATGGGCCAGGTTTCAGACAAATAAGTGCCCAGGTGGAGCAAAGTAACATTATTTATATAGATGAATGGAAAAATATAGACATGGAAGACAAATTCTGGAAAGGATGCAGAGCTCACAAATTATGAAAATGCCTATGCCTAACCTTGCTCTCATACCATGTCAGAACTGTGGCAAAGACAAGGGTGAATGATAAGCATTCAATGCATATATTATTCACAATGATACATATTTATAATACAATGGAGTGACCATTGGATTCCATATTCGAAGGTCTCTTGGAATCCTTAAGACTATTCAGCTTCCACACCAACCCTTAGAGGATTAGGTGTTCAACAATTTTTATTAAAATTTCATGAGAAATTGCAAATCTACAACTTAGTCCGGATTATTCAAAGGTATTGTAGATTTTTTACTTCAAAAGAATAAGAAAGGTCATGAGAAACCAATTTATTTTATGAGTAGGTTACTTCAGAATTCCAAGTTGAATTATACTATTATGGAGAAGCAAGCTTATGCCTTAATCAAATATCTTAAGCATTTTAGGACATATGTGGGATATTCTAAAGTAATTTCCTTTGTCCTTCATGTGAGCACTCCACCAATTATTTGAAGGCTCAAAAGGAGACCAACAAAGGTAACCACAAACCACTTTGACCTAGTAGCTAGCCCTACAAGGCTGATAGGGCTCTCTCAATGAGATCACAACCAATGATTGATTGTGACATGAAATATATTAGGCTAGATATGATAGGCTCAGGTAGGTTTTGAGAAAATTAGGGTTTGATGTTGGATCAGGGATGAAACCAAGTAGCTAGGTCTAGGTATCAAAGGGCTTACAATTGCAAAAATATAAAGGAGCAAGGTAGAAATGGATTTATGATGGCTTTAAGGTTTTGTAGTTATAGTGGTGAGTCTGAAAAGGTAGAGGGATTTAATGAGCATGTTAATTCATGAATTCATTAAACTAGAAGCATAAAACATAAGATGACATTTCCATATAAACAGAGCTAAATTAATAGAATTTTGCCTATGAATTGTAAGGAAAGCCACTGAAGATACAAGATATGAAAGAGGAGATATATCACATTCAATAAATATTATAAAAAAGAAGATACATGATCATAAACTCATTACACATTAATTCGTAGATAATATTTGCAACTGCATCCTTTGATTTTTGAAAATGAGAGTGAAAGTACAAGCTAAAAGATTAAAATCCACTGATGTCCAACCAATGAAATGACTCTAAAAATGATAGATATAGACCAAAACAACATCTCCCCTCTCTCAAGGGTCGAATCCATCAATTATGGCGCTGATTACATGATAATCTCAACAAAACCCTAATCTCTAGTGGAGGTCAACCAATTCACCTCATCAAGGAACATAGATACATTTGACCAAAATTACATCAACAAGCATGTATCTACCCCAATTTACCATTTACCAGCTCAATTACTTCTCATGACATCATCATTTCATTAATTACTGGTAAAAAGTCAAACTAGATCAAAATTTAAGTGAAAATTACCTTCTGGAGAAAGCGTAGCGAGATGGAAGAAAGCATAGCGAGATGAGGAGAATTGATTTTTGGAGGCCTTCCAGGTGTCAAAATCAAGATCTGAAAGTACCATTGGAAATATTTGGATATCTGATACATGATAGGATCATCAAGCACTCAAAAAGGTGGCTTCTAGCCCTCCAAATCTTCGATCTCCGAAGAGTACTCAGAAAGCGTAGTGAAGGCTCCAAAAACAGGGCAGAAAGGTGATTTTTAGCATGTTTTTGGGCATTTTGACCCTCCATAATTGGCTGACATGGCCCAAACGCTGACTCAAATTGATGAAATTGTCAAGAGGAATCCAAAAATGTTGAGTTTTCCTCTAGTGGACCCCCCAAACAAAATCGTATCGTGGCCCATGCTACACTTTTGCTAGTATGACTCGTTTTTTGAATTTCCAATTTTGACCAAAATGTCACAAAATTAAAATTGCTCCAAAACTCCTCAAAATTGGTCCAGATTTGCCTCATGTGGTATGTTATGCCACTAAAAAAGCAATAGCAAGAATCTCCAAGTTATCCTTCTCATCTTGACTTTTTAGGGTATCCTTCAATTTGGCTTGCAACTGTTTGGCTTTGACATTACAAATTTGATTTCTTGTTGTGGGAAGGAAATGATGAAATTATCCCTTGCCAATTTGTCTTGGAGCTCTTTGATCTAATCATCTTTGTCCATGATGATCGTCTCTAATTTTTCATGCTCTTCACTGGCCTCCAAGTCTACTAAGTCAAAATCATGCTCCTCCTCATGAATAGATGTATCATGTTGTGAATGTAATCCCTGTTCTGCTAATGTGGGCTTGGCTCCTTCCTCAATCTGAGGAGAAAACACAAGCCTTTTGCCTCTCTGGTAGGTCTTAATGACCTCAATCTTCCTCCTCACTGAAATGGTTCTAGGTGAGCCAACCTCCACATGTCTAGAAGGTGTTGAAGGTGCTAATGGTGCTGATGGAGAACTAGGGCTAGTAGGCTGGCTACTAGAAGAAGAAAAAAACATCTGCTTGCATGAAAGTTTGTCAAGTGATTTTTTTCTACTCGACCTGGTGTAAAACAATGATTTTGATCAGAGCATGGTGGAAGAGGCTGATTTTGAAACTACTCTGCTTATGTTGGGCCTTTTCTGCCATCTTTGCCAAACTTCTGTAGAGGTAATAGGGATAATTGAGTGGCTTTACCCCTGTGAAATGAATAAGAAGTCTGATATGATACCCAGACAATCTAGAAAATCTTCCCTCACAAGTGAAGTACTTCATGATAATATTCATGAGTGGTGTGTACTTCTCAAGGAGGTGCGCAACAAGAAAAATCTTTTTCATGTGTTGTTAATGATGTCTTCTGAGATAGGCCTAATAATTATGAAGGGCTAGATCTTGGTTCTTAAACCATTTTTCACCATGATTAGGTATGCCTATGGCCTCAGCTACTATATTAGTTGATATAGTAAAATTAACTCCTGCAATTTTTACTTTGTCCCTTTTGAGTTGAGTGGCAAACAACTTGGTCAATGTGGCATTGTATTTGACTTTCTCAACTAGTTGACAAATGGAAGACACCATACTGCTTGAAAATAGTGCTTGGACAGTGGTGCATACATCATTTCAAGAGTGTTTAAAGGCTCATGTCTTATCACATGTCCTCCTTTTTTATAAGATTTCCTCTCCTCCATTTGGTTGTTTGCAAGGGGAAAAACCCTAATATGACAAAACGGGGGAAGGGAGAAGAGGGATAGGATGAGTGGGTTATGGAAGGGAGACGAGAGTGGGAAAATTTATGGATATGGAAAGGGGTCTTAAGGAACTTTAGGGAGTGAAATGGAGTGAAATGGGCAAGGGAAATGAACTAGGAAATTTTAACATAGTCCCAGCTAGGAAAACTGCCGAAATTGGCAAAATTGGGCTAGGGTTTAGGGTTTTGGGCTTGGGAAATGGAAATGAGGGGATGTAAAGTTTGCGGGGGATTTTTTATAGTGTGAAAAAGATTAAAAAATATAGGGGAAAGTGAATTTACCTTGAAAACTGTGAAAAAATGGCTAGCCACTAAAACACAACATGGAGGTCAATAGAGGGTTTTCACACTAAAACCATGAAATTGAGATGCAAGGAGGGGTTTTTTGAGGTGATACTTAATTTTCCACTGATGCTTGACACATTTAAAACCTTCATAAGCCTTCAGAACTTGATTTATGCCTCCAAGAGAGAAAACACAGCCTTGGGAAGAAAGCGTAGTGTGGGGGGCAGAAAGCGCAACGTGGCTACTTTTGACACCAAATTTGGAGAGTAATTGACTTGATTTTGTTGAATTTGCGTTTGATGATGGCTGAGAGATCTTCTTAAATGATATGAATTAACAAATGAGTTTGTGTTGGTCTTTTATAGCTTGTGGTGGTCTCTTTTCTTCATGGTAGTGGGATGGCCCACTACATGTCCATTTCACTTCGCTTTGAAAACTTGTAACTTTGACACTTTCTTTGCAACTTTTGGAACACAATGAACTTATTGCATATTAAAACATAAATTACATTTGAAATCAAAATTTATTGAGCAAATTACCTATTAACACTCCTCCAATTGCCGAATTTTATGCATGGAATGACAGATTTGGTGACCTTGAAACCCTAATGACCTAATGGAGACATTGAACCGAATGAAATCATGATGATGATGACATTTGAATGATGGTACATGCGGTTGAGTGATGACAAGGACCTTCATGTAAAAAATTTTAGAGTGGAAATAACCCTAGACACACTATCCAGTGACCAAATTTTTATTTGAAAACCTACTGAAACCATAAAAATTTGACTAGACACCCCAACAAAAACTTTGAAAGAGCACATTTGATCACTGGTGACAGGCATAACTGACTGACACTAACATTGGCTCCAATTGGGGATGAAAACTCCTTGGAGGTGTCAAGAACACCATGGACCAAGTATCCTAACCATTGGGCATGGAGTGAAAAATAAAAAAGACCCAACTCAAAACTAAAAGCAAACTGACAAACTAAACTGACTCTGACTGAAACAAAACTTATTGCTAGCATCATATCACCGAGACTTGAGGGCTTCAAATCCTAATGAAAACCACCTACTTGTTAAAGACATATGTACAATATGTGAAGTGATCCTTCCAGTGTAACCAATCCAGAAGATGGCTACTTACTTGAATTCTGCTCTCACTTTCCTTGAGTAGGCAGAAAAACAAAAAGTAGGCCGCTCCAAGTGTCTACTGAACATGTGCTTATTGTCTTGAGATCCAGAAAAAACACAAGCACACCCTTCATTCTGATTTGAAAGAATACTTGTTTGTTGATCCATAGGAAGGCATAGGGAAGTATGAATTTCTGTTACATGAGTGTTGGTTGTAAATTCCTGAAGCATGAGCAACTTTGATTCTATCTTTGGCATAATGTCTATATTAGGCTCATACTCCTCAAAATCATAGTATAAATCATCCTTGAACAGAAAACATTCTTCAAGATTCTTAAACATGACAACCTTATCCTCTTCATGAAAGACAACATTATATGTTAGCTAATCTCCTTTCAGAAAATCATCATCACAAATTGGCTTACTCACAACAACTTCTTGTATAGTTTCATCAGTCTCATGACTGTCATCATTTAAACTAGATTTTCATCTTCAATAATGGAAGCAATTTCACTAACACATTCTTGACAATGTGAACACTACAAACTTGCATTAGCTTGGGCTATAAAATTATTGTTCGGAATCTGATCTATCTCATCTTCAGAAAAAGGAGAAAACTGACTTTTATAGCAGTTAACATTGGCTTGATGATTTTCATTTTTAGGATCGGGAATAAGCATCTCTTTTTTGGTCCCAGTATTTTTAATCCAAGGAGGAAGCTACTGATTATTGTTGGGAGCAAAAATCATAAAGGGCTTCTATGATCTCATCATCTAGACACTCTTCATCCCCATACAAATTTTCAAGAAACTCAATGAAGTTTTAAGAGATCTCACAAAAATTATCAACCATTGACAAGGAAGAATTAGATCTTTGATAATGTTCAAAGAAAACTGAATGAAAGTACATCAGAGAATATAAACTAGCATATGGTAGACATTCATACCATGATCTCGCTTTTTCCGCCAAGGTAACCATGAAAATTTTCATCAAACAATTTTCAGTAAACTCAATCTTTAGTATGTGAATATGAGAATGAAATTTGACCAAATGCAAACTAGCATCTTCTCCATCTCGACCTTTAAACTTTGACAATCCTATTTTCTAATCTATACAAGGAATACGATTCATAAAACCAGGAATATGAGCTTGATTCATAGGAGCATACCTTCGACCATTCAAATCCATTTTGACAATAATGAAGTCACCAAGAATTTCTTTAGACTATTGGTTCTTGCAAAGCGGAGTCACCATGAAAATTCTGAACCTTTGGATTCTTTGACACTGGAGTCGCCAGGTGAATGATGCACAACCTTCTTGTGCCCGATCACTGTTCACCATCAACAATCAGATCTGATCCTTGTCACTCTTTCTCGAGGAAGATCTGTGACTTTTCTCCTCGAAAACGACATAAGAATGTTAGGACTCCACCAATTCTCCGAAGGTTGATAAGGAGACCAACAAAGAGAACCGCATACCACTTTGACCTATTAGCTAGCCCTACTAAGCTTATAGGGCTCTCTCAATGATATCACAACCAATGATTGACTATGACATGAAAGATATTAGGCTATATAAGATCGGCTGAGGTATATTTTGAGAAATTTAGGGTTTGATGTTGGATCAAGGATGAAACCAAGTAGCTAGGTCTAGGTATCAAAGGGATTAAAACTACAAAAATATAAAGGAGCAAGGTAGAAATGGATTTATGATGGCTTTAGGGTTTTGTAGGTATAGTGGAGAGTTTGAAAGGGTAGAGGGATTTAATGAGCATGTTCATTCATTAATTCATTAAATTGGAAGCATAAAACACAAGATGACATTTCCATATAAACATAGCTAATTAATAGAATTTTGCCTATGAACTTTAAGGAAAGCCACCAAAGATACAAGATATGAAAGAGGATATATATATCATTCAATAAAGACTATAACATAGAAGACACGTGATCATAAACTCACTGCACATGAATTCCTAGATAATAGTTGCAACTACATCCTTTGATTTCTAAAAATGAGACTGAAAATACAAGCTACAAGATTACAATCCACTGATGTCCAACCAGTGAAATGACTCTGAAAATGATAGATATATACAAAAACAACATATCCCCTCTCTCGGGGGTCGAATCCATCAGTTGTGGAGCTGATTACATGATAAGCTCAACAAAATGAGCTTGTGTTTTTTGGTGGTCACTTTTATTCATGGTAGTGGGATGGCCCACTACGTCCTTTTCACTTTGCTTTGAAAACTTGTAAATTTGATACTTTCTTTGCAAATTTTGCAACATGATGAACTTATTACATATTAAAACATAAATTGCATTTGAAATCAAACTTTATTGAACATATTACCTATTACCACTCCTCCAATTGTCAGATTTTATGCATGGAATGACAGATTTGGTGAGCTTGAAACCCTAATGACCTAATGGAGACACTGAACTGTATGAAATGATGATGATGATGACTGGAATGATAATGATGGCCTTTGAATGATGGTACACTCACCTAAGTAATGAAGAGAACCGACACATAAAAATTTTGAAAGGAGTGGAAATAGCCATAGACACACTATCTGGTGACTAAAGTTTTATTTGAAAACTTACTGAAACCATGAAAATTTGACTGAACACCCTAACAACAACTTTGAAAGAGCACATTTGATCACTGGTAATAGACAAAACTAACTGACACTAACACCACACTCTATGGTTAAATATTTATTAACTTAGATGAATTTCTTAGGCACTCGAGCTAGATGGGTCACAAAAATTCAATAATATGATTTGGAGAGTAGACATACTAAGCTCGTTAAGGGCCAAGGTTTGGATCATATTTTTAATGAAGGTAATGAGAAGGCTTTGGGTCTTATTTGTATGAATGATTTGTCGAAAGTTTTAGCTTCACCCGTTCTTCAACTTTCTGCAAGCCAAAACAATTTTTCTGTTTAGAATTTCATTTTGCGATAAAAATAAAAATTGTCAGAAATTTTATTAGCTTTCTATTACTTATTTTTTGGAATTTTTTTATGCACATTTGATATGCCAACTTAGAATTTCTTTGAATGTGTGTTTTTTAGCAATCAAAGGATTCATAAGAAGTCATGTTAATACGCACTGTTGTATTCTTTGAAACTTTGTGTTTTTGAGAAACAAAATGTGTTAAAACAATCTAGACAGAGTCTACTTCGATTTCGTTATTAATACAAAGCCAACTAATGCATATCATAATTAATAGAATTTTTTGAATTGATCCAATATGAAAAAATTAAATATTTTGAATATGTTTCGCGACGCATGAAATTTCTTAACATATAAGTTATAAACTAAAAATTTAAAAACTACCCATTACAAACGACGGACCAATGTAATGCACCATATTTTTTTCAATTTTTTTTACAATGTATTTTAGAAGATATAGAATATTGATTTCACTAAATCATAATGACCTTCAGAAATTGTTTGCACCCGTTTTATTACAAAATTAATTAAAATTAGTAAATATTTATGAAATTCCATAAAAGTTATATTTCCTAAAAGTATATTGAATTTTGAAAATGTTTGTCTTGGTTCTGACAGTTAATTCAGAATCTTTCATGGAGTTCAATCAGTCCAAAGTTGAAGATATGTATTCAAAGATTGGCTCTGCGTAATTGCAGACGTGTTAGTTCGGCCCAACTCTTAAAAAAAGTCCGAGCGAATTGTTTTTTGCGTCGACGGCCCATCAAGTCTAACGACATAAAAGTTCAATTGAATTTATTATAAATGTACGGGCGAACTTTTACTTGACTTTCCATCGGCTAGAAAATACAACAGAGCCCCTCCAAAAAAAAATTCGCGGCAAAATAAATTGACGTAAAAGCATTCATTATTTTCTCATAATTTCGCACATTTGGTCTAATTCTGCAAAGGTCTTGGTCTGATTTTGTAAAGGATTGTTTGGGTTTAAGGACTTTTCTTGGAGGTACATTTTTTTGGGTATGTGTTATATTCTTTCCACGATTAGTCACACACGGGGGGGTTACAGAGGGGGTGATAGCTCCCCATGTTTGTTGTGCCTAGCACAGCAGGGGAGTCACAAGGGGGACGGCAGCCCCCCCTGTCGGGGTCCAGGGCAGCGGCCTGGGAAAAAAAAAAATTGGTCCTTATTTTCGGTGGGCGGACCCACCCATGGTTTTGTGCATGGGTTTGCACATGGTTTTGGGGCATGATGGTTTTCGGCCCCTGGTATTTTGTAGATCCGGTCAAGGGAACTACGGTTATGTTATAATCCAGGGTTAATGGATTGGGGTTTATGTATGCTTCGGCATGTATATATATGTGTTGTAACACTAAAAGGAATATAATGAAAAATCAAGCTAGTCGTCCCAATTTGGGATCCAGGGGAAAATCTCTGTGTATATCTATTTTATGTTTTCTGCTCTCTCTATTGTTTATTTTCTATTTTTAAGATTCGTTTACAGATAATTTCTGTACAGGGTTAAAACCTACATTTGGTATCGGAGTTGTTTCGACTTCAAGGGGACACCTTTTCTACTGAGGGGTTTTTTGCTTGGGCCTGAGGTAGACCCTGTTCAGTGGGAGATCTGCAGGATCGATTTTTGCAGTGAAATAAGATGGCAAGCGATGGGAAAATATAAATCGAGAAATTTAATAGTCAGAGTTTTGAGTTGTGCAAGCTCAAGGTGGAGGATC
Source organism: Pinus albicaulis (assembly GCA_034641835.2). Classification (NCBI taxonomy): domain Eukaryota; kingdom Viridiplantae; phylum Streptophyta; class Pinopsida; order Pinales; family Pinaceae; genus Pinus; species Pinus albicaulis. The sequence goes on from CM076572.1 coordinate 596,264,460, forward strand.
TACTGGTGGATAAAGATCAGTGGATCGTGGTAGATCCGGGTACTAAACCAACGGCAATTTCTGATGAAGATTGGAAGAAGCTGGATCGAAAGGCAAAGAGCACAATACAATTGTGTGTCTCAGATTTAGTATTGTTAAATGTATCTGGGGAAGCTACGGCGAAGACCTTGTGGGAAAAGCTAGGGACTTTGTACCAATCTAAGTCTCTGGTGAATAAATTGTTCATGTGGAAAAATATGTATAACATGAGGATGAAGGATGGAGACTCGGTGACAGGGCATCTGAACGCCTTCAATACTGTGGTAAGTCAGCTATCTTCTGTTGATATTAAAATCTCAGATGAAGATAAGTGCATTATTTTGTTGTGTTCTCTACCATATTCGTAGGATAGTCTGGTTATTGCTATAGGTAGCAATACAACTACCTTGAATTTTGATGACATTGTCTCAGCCTTGATATCGGAGGAAATGAGACGGAGAAATATGGAGGGTTAGAATGGAGATGCCTTATATGTATGAGGAAGGTCCCAGAACAGAAACAAGAATAAGGTTTCAAGTGGGAGATCTAAATCTAGAGTGAGATCTAAATATCCTAGAAAGTTTGTAAAGGTGCGTTGGAAATGCGGAAAGGAAGGGCACTACAAAAAGGACTGCAGATCTAAAGCTCCTGAGAAAGGAAAGGGATCTGATGATGCTCCTTCTGCAGAGGAAAAAACCACCTCGGATGAAGGTGGGGATGTGTATTTGGCTTCTTCTTCAAATACACATGTAGATCATGAGTCATGGTTGATTGAATCAGGTGCATCCTTTCACTTTACTCCCCATAGGGAGTGGTTCTGCGAGTATGAGAAATATGATGGTGATGTCTTCCTAGGGGATGATAGGAAGGCCAAAATCATCGGACGTGGAAAGGTCAAGTTGAAGCTACAAGGTGGAAGGATTAGAACACTTCCTGGTGTTCTGCATATTCCTGCATTGGCCAGAAATCTGATTTCTGTAAGCAAGATGGATGATGCAGGTGTAAAAACAGTGTTCAAGAAAGATGCCTACAAGATGGTTCGGGGAGCACTGGTATTAATGCGGGGAGTTCGGACTGGAACTCTGTACAAGCTACAAGGTAGCACTATTATTGATGGGTGTAACAGTTCTGTGGTTCCTGAAAGTGGGATGGAAAGCCTAGCTGTCTCTGGAGAAAAGACCATGCTATGGCATCAAAGGCTTGGACATATTTGAGAGAAGGGCCTTCGGATACTGCATAGAGATGGTATGGTAGAAGGTATGTCTAATTGTTCTCTGGATTTCGATTTCTGTGAACATTGTGTATATGGGAAGCAGAATCGGGTGAGTTTTCTTTCTGGTGCTAAGAGGGCAAGCAAGATATTAGAACTTGTGCACAGTGATGTGTTTGGGCCTGTGTCAGTTCCATCACTGGGAAAGTCTGTGTACTATGTTTCATTCATAGATGACTTCTCAAGGAATACATGGATATATTTCTTGAGAAATAAATCTAAAGTCTTTGAAAAATTTAAAGAATTTAAGGATCTGGTGGAAAGGCTTGATTAAAGAATGAATAAAGTAATGAGGACGGAGATAATTGGGGAGTTAACGAAATTTGAAGAGTTTTGTAAAGTGTGGTATGTGCAGCCAGAATTCTACTCCGCACACCTCGACCAAACGGGAGTTGTAGAAAGAATTAAACGAACGTTGATGGAAAAGGCAAGAAGCATGCTCGGTAGGACCGAGAGTTAGGACAAGAGGGCAGGTAGAAGCGATGGAGGCTGTGTGATGCTTGGTTAACAGATCACCTTCTGACCAGGCGATTTGGGAGGGATAAGAACCACATGGGGGTATGGACACAGTAAGAAACCCTCTCTTTCACATATGAGGGTATTTGGATGTGATGCATATGTACATGTTCTAAAGGAGAAAAGGACCAAGTTGGATAAAAAATCTGAAAGGTGCATCTTTATTGGGTATAAGGATGGTTTAAAGGGTTACAAGCTTTGGAACCCAGAAACAAGGAAGGTTGTGTACAGCCAAGATGTGGTGTTTAGAGAGGTGAAAGATTTTGTTACACATGAAGTCCTACCAAAGGAACCTGAGAAGATAGAGTTTGAGCTAAAGGAGGATGAATCGGACTCTACAACAGAAGAAGATTCAGAAGAGGAAGAGCCATAGCCACAAACTCCGGTACGTCTCTCTTAGAAAATCGGTTCGAGAAAGACATGAGAAGGTAGTCCATCGATTTTTGTTCAGAATTTTTCTTCTTTATAGCCGATGATGATCTGAGGAACCGTCGGGGGCGGGTAGATTCAGAGGATGGAAAACTCTGGAAGGAGGCCATGGTTGATGAAATGGCATCCTTGCATAAAAATGAGGCATGGGATCTGGTGGAGTTACTAGCTAGAAGGAAGCCCATCAGGATCAAATGGGTGTTTAAGAAGAAGATGAATGTAGAAGGCAAGGTGGAGAAATACAAAGCTCGGTTGGTAGAAAAAGGTTATTCCCAGGTGTCGGGAATTGATTTTGGTGATATTTTTTCTCATGTTGCCAAAGTTCCTTCTATTATATTACTTTTATCTATTGTTGTTGCATTTGATTTTGAGGTAGAACAGATGGATGTGAAGACAGCATTTCATCACGGGGATCTGGAAGAGGAGATCTACATGAAACGACCTGAAGGATTTATGGTGAAGAGAAAGAAAGAACTGGTATGCAGGTTAATAAGTCTCTATATGGGTTAAAATAGTCACCAAGGATGTGGTATTAGAAATTTGATACCTATATACGGGGACTTGGCTTCACCAGAACCAAGGAGTATCACTGCGTCTATTTTAAATTAATTGGTGACTGTGTTATTTATTTAGTCTTGTATGTGGATGATATGTTGTTGATTGGAAATGACAAAGAAATTATCTAAGATTTGAAGACCCAACTGTTCTCCAAATTCGACATGAAGGATATTGGTGCTGTAAAATATATTTTGGGCATGGAAATTAAGAGAGATCGGGCAAAGAGGAACCTCTGGTTAAACCAGAAGAAATATGTCAAGACTATATTGCAGAGGTTCAATATGCAGGATAGTAAACTGGTGAATGTTCTGATTCCTGTAGGTACAAATTTGTCTGCTAAATAGTGTCCTAAGACACAAGAAGAAGAGGAGGATATGTCCCGTGTTCCATATGCAAGTGCAATGGGTAGCCTGATGTATGCAATGGTCTGTACTAGACCAGACATTGCACATGCAGTGGGGGTATTGAGCAGGTTTATGTCAAACCCAGGGAAGGAGCATTGGACAGCAGTGAAGCGGGTTTTCAGATATTTATGTGGCACTAGTTATTATGGCTTGTGCTACTAGGGAAGACCAAGATTGGAAAGAGTGTTGGACATTCGTGGTTTTGTCGATGCAAACTGGGCTAGAGATCTGGACCAAAGAAGATCTACAAGTGGGTATGTGTTTAGCCTATTTGGAGGTGCAGTCATTTTGATGAGTAAAAGACAGTCTGTAGTGGCTCTTTCAACTACAGAGGCAAAATACATGGCAGCCACTCATGCAAGCAAGGAAGCAGTTTGGTTGCAGAGATTGTGTTCAAGTATGGGGTTGGTGCAGAAAGTTATAAGGATAGACTGTGATAGAAAAAGTGCAATTTTCTTGGCTAAGAACCGTGCTTATCATTCAAAGACAAAGCACATTGATGTTCAATATCACTTTGTGAGATATATGGTTGAGGGTAAAAGGGTGTTGCTGGTAAAGGTGGACATCTTGAAGAATGTTGTAGATGCATTGACGAAGTCTGTGAGCACTCAGAAGTTCTCTTGGTGTAGAGAAACAATGGGTGTTGTAAAGCTTTACTAATGACTCAGCTCTCCTTTGGCCCCCTACAAAAAGAAAACAACAAGTGGGAGAATGTTGGGTATGTGTTATATTCTTTCCACGACTAGTCACGTGTGGGGGGGTCACAGGGGGGGCGATAGCCCCCCTTATATGTTGTGTTGGGCGCAGCGCCCTGGGAAAAAAAAAATTGGTCCTTATTTTCCAGTGGGCGGACCCACCCATGGTTTTGTGCATGGGTTTGTGCATGGGTTTGCACATGGTTTTGGGGCATGATGGTTTTCGACCCCTGGTATTTTGTAGATCCGGTCAAGGGAACTACGATTATGTTCTAATCCAGGGTTAATGGATTGAGGTTTATGTATGCTTCAACATATATATATATGTGTGTGTTGTAACACTAAAAGGAATATAATGAAAAATCAAGTTGGTCTTCCCGATTTGGGATCCAGGGGAAAATCTCTGTGTATATATGTTTTATGTTTTCTGCTCTCACTATTGTTTATTTTCTGTTTTTAAGATTCATTTGTAGATCATTTCTGTACAGGGTTAAAACCTACACATTCAAAGGACATTTTTGCAAAGGATTGTTTTGGGTTTAAGGAATTTTCTTGGAGGTACATTCAAAGGACATTTTTGCAAAGGATTTTTTTGGGTTTAAAGACTTTTATTGGAGGTACATTCAAAGGACATTTCTTGGAGGTGTGTGATACCTTTTTTGGATGTTTTTTGGGCTTCATTTTTTTTAAGGTATTTTGTTTTTAGAGGATTTGGGCTTAATTTTCATTGTTTATTTTTTGAAGGTATTTTGTTTTTAGAAGTTTTGGACTTAATTTTCGTTGGTTTTTTTTTAAAGTATTTTGTTTTTAGAAGTTTTTGCCTTAGTTTTCAAAGGAAATTTTTTTGGATGTATTTTGTTTTTAGAGGGTTTTGAGCTTAATTTCCAAAAAACATTTTTTGGTTTTAAGGTATTTTCTTTTTAGAAGTTTTGGGCTTAATTTTCATTGTTTTTAGAGGTTTTGGGCCTAATTTTCAAAGGACTCTTTTTGGACTTAATATTCAAAGGACATTTTTTGGAGGTATTTTTTAAAGTGATATTTTTTTAGAGGATTTTTTCAAGTATTTTTTAAAGTGGCATTTTTTAAGAAGTTGAAATTAGTTTTCAATGGACATTTTTTGGAGGTATTTTTTGAAGTGACATTTTTTTAGAGTACGTGTTTTGGGTTGAAGTAAATCTTTTATAAAGATTTTTTAAAATGAGTTTTTGTCTAACTTTTTAAATGATTTTTTTTTGCAGGACTTGGAAGGAAATATTTTGAACTTCGTTTCATTTTTATAAGACATTTTTTTCTCGGATTTTTTAAAGTAAGTGTTTTGGATTGAAGAATGTATTTTTTGAAAAAAATTTAAAATGAGTTTTTTTTTTAAATTAAATCTTTTGTGATGTTTTTTTTAATTGAGTTTTTATCTAAATTTTTGAAGGAAAATTTTTGAACTTCATACTCTATTATCATGGGAAATCGAAGGAATTGCGCAAGAAAATATGATCGAAAAAGAGACCCTGAAGAACGTAGAGAAGAGACGAGAGAATCTCGCAAAAGAAAGAGAGAAGCACTCTCAAATATTGAAAGGGGAAATCAACCTCAACTAGAAGTTGAAGCAGGTATGTAAATGTAAATATTATGAATTTGATATTTAAAATTTTCTTAGTGTAAAATGTGAAGCCTAATTTTTATTTGATGAACTAATTTGAAAAATATTTTACAATGTAAACAGAGAGAGATATTCCTCAAAACATTGATGATGAGATACAAAATTTTGAAAGAGAAAGTGAAAGAGATATTGAACCAATGATTGAAGATGGTGAAAATGTTGAAAGAAATTCAAGTGAAGAAATTGAATCACAAGGTATATATATATATATATATATATGTTGAACGCATGCACGTATTATTGAAATTTTACATATTTATTAATTTAGTTATTTATTGAATATGTAAACGTATTATGTACTATTCATTCGAATATGTACAGATGAAATCAATGTCGATGATGAGATGTTAGAAAATGTTGACACTCACACATATGGAGATAAAAGAGCTGACCATGTTATACAATAGTTAAACACATTTTTGATACGTACTTCATAAAGGAAAATGTGACAGTTCAAGCCCAAATGTTGAAAGGTCTCCTATCATTAAGGAAATTAAAAAAAGCTATGACTTTATTGGGTATTTGAAAATCAACAAAAGACAAAAAAATGAAGGAAAATGTGATACAAAATATAAATAATGCTATAAATTCAATTAGAAGATCTAGACAGAAAAATGTTTTTGTTGTACATAGAGAAATACATATGGCAGTGGTTTCATCAAATACTAAAGAGAATCGCTTGGTAAAATCTATGGCACGAGAATTAGGAACCTCACGAAAAAATTTGCACAAACATCGGAAATTTCAGTTGAAAATAGATGTAAATGATGAACTCTCTTGTTGGAGAGTTATTTGTAGGAAACCATACAAAGATAGACTTGGAGAAAATGTTAAAAAAACAATATATGAATATTGGAAGAAAAATTCACGTGTTTCACCAAATGCAAAGGATGTGATGTGAAGAATAATAGCACGAAATCAGTACGAAGAACATGAAAAACATTTCTTGGACACCACTTAGATAGAGTTGTTCAACAATTTCAAAGAAGAGAATCGTAAAATTCATGTCTCAATCAGTGTTTTTGTTCAACAAAAACCATGGTATGTAAAACCTATCACTGTACGCAACACTTGTTGTTGTCGTTATCATGTGGAATTTCAATTATATTATAACACATTCCTTAATTTTGGTAGAACATTTTGGAAAGATTCACCTCCTCCTTCCACTATCCGTGATTTCATATCTCAAATTCTATGTGGAAGAGAAAGGGATGAATTATTTTACGAAAAGAAATGTGTTGGTGGTAAAACAATGCGATGATTGTGGAAATTTGACTAAATTTAAAGAAAAATATCATACTGACATAAATGATCAATCATTATCCAACATGAAAGTGAAATGGAAGAGATATGAATATATCCATACATCGATTCAAGGTTCAAATAGTGCTAAAAGAATTGAATTACAAGAAGAAGAAATTTTTGTGCTAAACTTTTTGAGAAAGTTTGAGGCAGAAATTGATAAATACACCAAGCATTTCCATAGAGCTCGATGGCAAGACTTACAATTCAAAAAATCCCGTGAATTTTTTCCACCAGGGACCATTTTGTCAGTAATTGATTTTGCAGAAAACTACACATTTGTTCCACAAAAATAAATTCAGAGTTAATACTATCATTCTGACCAAGTCTTCATGCTCGTCCTTATTCTATATAGACATGTTGAACAAAACGTCAATCATATAGAAAGCACCAGTGAAAATCAACATGTTATTAAAGAATATCACTTTTATATCAGTGACGATCGTACACATGATACATATTTTGTACAACACTGTTTTGGAAATATTTATGACTCCTTGAAAAGTCTTGGAATAAAATTCAATGAACATTAGATATGGTCAGATGGATGCGCAGGTCAATTCAAATCTTCACGATCATTCTTTTGGTTGTGTTGTCTTCATAAGAAAACCTGCATTAAACATTGTTGTAATTTCTTTAAGACTGGCCACGGGAAAGGAGAACATGACGGTGCAGGGGCATGCATAAAATGAGCACTTCGAAGATATCAAATGAACCCCTCTACAAACCGACTTGTGGACGCTAAAGAATTTTTTCAATGGTGCATCATTGCTCTAAGCCATGAGACTAATCGATCAAGGGAAGTGTGAAGGTACATTCAATTTAATTTTTATTGGATATCCAATTTTAAACAGTGTACATTTATCACAATGATTATCTTTGATGGTATTTTGATATCATATTTACATTCTTCTTTGAATTTTCCATATATAGGTTTTTTTGGCATATTGGGATCGAAGATGTAGATAGATCAATTGGAAATGATGTTGAAACAATAAAAGGGACTCGAAAATTTCATTCAATTAAAACAAAGTTGTCCACAAATGTGTTTGCATTGGATAAAAGAAAATATTCTTGTTTTTTTCATGTTTGCATAGACAACACAGAATCCAATGATGTTTGTGAAAACAAAATGTATGTAAAATATTGGAAACATACAGAGCTAAATACAAAGGGTAAAATGTCTGTTGCAATTTTTAAAGAAATGCAATCAGAGGAGACTACAATATCATCTGATGGTGATCAAGTTTCTGATCTTGTTAGAGAAGGTAACATTTGAATTGCTTTCAAATGATAGAGATCTAGAAATAGATACTAAAATTATTTCAAAGTTAATTTTTCATGTTAATTATGATCTAAATTTAAATACATAAGTTTGTTTTACTGTGCAGGAGATGTTTTTGTTGTAATTGCACCTACTGACAATAATGAAAATGTGAAGTATTATTTTATGTGTTTCACTAAACGAAATATGGAATTATTAGAAAACTATAATGATCATGGGTTTCCATATGATAGAGGATCTATTATACTAAAAGGTTATTTTTTCAGAAAAAATTATCAAAGTGGGGATTTTGTTTGCTTTGAATACTATGAATTTGATGTCATAAGTTGTCAATATAGTCATTTGGTGTGTGCAGCATGCAGAAAGTTAATATAGGTTAAATCAAAGAAAAAAACGAAAATTAAGAAATGGAAAATGTCAAAATCCGATCATGAACGGATCATTGAAGATGGAATTCCATTGGAATTTTTTTGATTGAACTGCCCAACAATTTCTTCTCTTTGGATTCATGTTTTAGAACTTCCAGAACTCAACTAAAAATTGAACTGCCTTGTTATGTTATCTGTGCAAGTGTTTGCACATGTACATTGTTTTGGACATGCACACTAGTATCAACTGAAAGTAGTTTTTCTATACATTCATTGATGAAAAATGTTGCATGTATTGGATATACATATGTTCTAGAATGCAATTCACTGAAAGTAGCTTTTCTATGTGCATTGATGAAAAATGTTGCAAGTACTGGATATATATGTTCTAGAAGTATTGGATATATATATATATATATATATATATATATATATATATATGTTCAAGAGATGAGAGTGGCGAAAGTAGCTTTTCTATGTGCATTGATGAAAAATGTTGCAAGTACTGGATATATATGTTCTAGAAGTATTGGATATATATATGTGTGTGTTTGTGTGTGTGTGTGTGTGTGTGTTCTGGAATGTTCACTGAAAATAGCTTTTCTATGTGCATTGATGAAAAATGTTGCATGTACTGGATATATATGTTCTATAATGCAATTAACTAAAAGTAGTTTTTCTATGTGCATTGATGAAAAATGTTGCATGTACTAGATATATATATGTTCTAGGAAATTAACTGAAAGTAGATTTTCTATGTGCATTGATGAAAAATGTTGCACGTATTGGATATATATATGTTCTAGAATGCAATTAACTGAAATTAGTTTTACTATGTGCATTGATGAAAAATGTTTCATGTACTGAATACATATGTTCTAGAATGCAATTAACTGAAAGTAGCTTTTCTATTTGCATTGATGAAAGATGTTGAAGTACTGGATATATATGTTCTAGAATGCAATTAACTGAAAGTAGCTTTTCTATTTGCATTGATGAAAAATGTTGCACGTACTGGATATATATGTTCTAGAATGGAATTAACTTAAATTAGCTTTTCTATACATGCATTGATTAAAAATGTTGCACGTACTGGATATATATACATTATAGAATGCATTTTTAAAATTTTATGATTGTTTGACACATCTAACAAGACCTAGAATCTTATGATTGTTTATATATATATATATTTGTTACTTCAATCGTTTTAACATATATATTCAAACATGTGTACTTAAATCATTTCTACATGTACATATGTTCATGTGATTTTTTTGTTGTTTGGAAAATGACAACTTGAACTTTAAAAACAAAACATTATATCACATGCCAAATGTAGTTCAACCATCCAAAACTTGAGTTTTAAAAACAAAAACATTATATCACAATATTACTTCACATGCCAATTGTAGTTCAACTATCCAATAAAAACAAAACATTATATCACATGCCAAATGTAGTTCAACCATCCAAAACTTAAGTTTTAAAAACAAAACATTATAGATCACAACATTACTTCACATGCCAAATGTAGTTCAACCATCCAAAACTTGAGTTTTAAAAACAAAACATTATAGATCACAAGTATCAAGTATCAAGTAACATTACTTCACATGCCAAATGTAGTTCAACCATAACACTTTAAAAACAAAACAAATTATAACACAACATTACTTCACATGCCAAATGTAGTTCAACCATTCAAAACTTAGGTTTTAAAAACAAAACAAATTATAACACTTGACATTACTTCACATCACATGCCAAATGTAGTTCAACCATCCAAAACTTGAGTTTAAAAAAAAAACAAATTATATAAAATTGTAACATTACTTCACATGCCAATTGTAGTTCAACTATCCAATAAAAACAAAACATTATATCACATGCCAAATGTAGTTCAACCATTCAAAACTTAGGTTTTAAAAACAAAAAAAATTATAACACTTGACATTACTTCACATCACATGCCAAATGTAGTTCAACCATCCTAAATTTGAGTTTTAAAAACAAAACAAATTATATAACATTGTAACATTACTTCACATGCCAAATGTAGTTCAACCATACAAAACTTAAGTTTTAAAAACATTATATATCACATTCACATGTACCAAATGTAGTTCACATAAAATATGTCCAAAATTTGTAGATCTCACAAGTATCAAGTATCAATTTATATATCACACTCACATGTACCAAATGTAGTTCACATAAAATATGTCCAAAATTTGTAGATCTCACAAGTATAAAGTATCAAGTTATATATGACTGCATCTAGGTAAGACTATATATAAAAAAGTAAATTTAAGACAAAATCTATTGAAAATATAATGTTGCACGTGTGTATGTGCATCATCCATCAAATAGTGCATGTGCATCATCCATCAAATACAGATGGATGTAGTGTCTTTCCCAGCAAAGTCACAAACCTCGAGCTATCCTCCAAAGCATGGGGAACCTCTACACAATGTGTGAAAACATTAAAATTTGATGTTTTAAAATTGAGTGAGAATATATAGAACTTCATATAAAAAAAAAATCTAAAAAAAAAAAAAATCATTCAATACCTCATGGGGTTCCCTCTCAATTTGTTGCTCGTCCACTAAAAATTCCCCCACAAGAACATCTTCAATGAATTGTATGTAAATATAATATGTACAATTATATATATATTCAAATGAAAATGCATATATAAACTTATTTTCAATAATATTAAAAAAAAGTTAGACAACTTGTTCAAATGGTTGAAATGGTGTGGATGTTCCTATCTCCATCGTTAGTCCGTGGAGAAAAGAAATCTTCTATAGAAACCTAAAATTCAAAAAAATTTAAAGTATAAAATAACTCGAGATCACGATCTCAATTTATAATAAAACTTTTAAACTTAAATTTATAAATTATAACTTAAAAACATATATATTTAAGTGAAAAAAATGAATACTTCTGCTGGTGGATTTCGCACATCTCCTAAGAGAGGCTCCAAAAGAAAATCTCCAAAAACCTAAAATTCAAAAAAATTAAAATAACTCAAAATCTCTAGATCTCAATAACTCAAATTTACCATGTAGGAATCTCAATTGGCTAGCATCTTGCCCACCCTGAGACTGTTGAGAATCATAACGACTCTGCTGAGAACCAACACGACCACCGATTGGTTGAGAACCAACACGACCATCCGTTGATTGGCCTCTGGGGGAATACATATCACCACCTTCACGCAACCTGCCAAAACTTATTGATGGCCCTCTAAGGGAATCTAAACCACCACCAACCTCACGAGACGAGAAAGAAGCTTCATAAACAAATATGAATTTATAATCAATTCAAAAATATATTCATACATACAAATACATGTACATATTCATTGATTAAATTGCGTGAACCATGGGCATGTTCCATTGATGGAGTAGACACCCTTCTCCTCTTAGCTCCTAAACAATAAAAAATAAAACTTATTAACAACTAATTTAAGTCACGAAATTGATAAAAAATAAATTCCATATGTACACACATGTATGTATATGTATGGAGATTTAAGATTATATTTAAATACCATGAACATCCCTCAATCCCTGATCCCCCTCTCTCGTAGACATATGGGATTATGTTGATCTTCGTCATCCATCCTCCATGATATATATATATACAGTGGAAATTTACAATTATTTTTTTAAATTACTATTTAAAATAAATTCAAAATAAATTTTAGAAAATTAATGTAATTTAGTGTACACAAATTATGTAAAAGAAAACTTTCAAAGCACTAATTGATGTGTGAAACTCAATTTAAGCAAAAAAAATTATAAAAATGTTAAGTTCACCAAATTTCACTTTACATGGTGGGAGCACACTTGGTATAAAATAAAAAAAAACACATGGTCATTAAAAAAGAAGTGTGAAACTCCATTTAAACAAAAATTTGTTGAAGTCCTCGCATTTTAATTTTATAAAAATTTGAAGTTCACCACTTGTTACAAATGTGAAGTTCACTAAGTTGCGCTTTACATGGTGTGGTGGGAGCACAATTGGTATATAATTGAAAAAAACACATGGTCATTAAAAAATACGCATTTATAAGTACAAAACACACACATATCCAAGATATGTTACAATGTCCATCAATAAATTTTGAAGGAGAGCATCTCAACACTAATTCATCTTTGAGAGATGAATCTTGAATTTTTGAAGAAGAGCGTCTCAAAACTAATTCATCTTTGAGAGATGAATCTTGCATTGGCATTGCCCTGTATAATTCTAATTCATCTTTGATGGATGAATCATGAATTGGCATTTCCCCACGCAATAGATCAGCAAACATCTTATTCACATTTGTACAATGTCTTATACTAAAAATTTGAAATTGGCTAACAATATTGTTTTCTATTCCATGCAGTTATTTTAGCCTCTCCTTCTTAGCTTGGTGCACGCCATTCATCTGGTTGCACACAAGTTCAGAATTGGTGAAAACTACAATTCCATTTGATCCATACTCCATAGTTGTTCCCAAGCATTCTATCAATGCAATATAAGATGCCTTGTTGTTTGTTGTTCTTCCTGGTATATTCATTTTCCTTTGGACGAATTTGCTAGTCGCAATGTTGGAAATCACATATGTAATCACTACTTTCCCTGGATTGGGATAGCAAGAAACATCTATGCATAATTTCCATTTTTCAACCATATTTAGTGGATTTTTTATCCCTAAAAAAAAAAAAAAAAAAAAACAAATTCAATAAAAATATATTAAATTGACATTTATTGCAAACGCATAGGAGAAATGACACATGTGCATGAGATAAATGACATGTGCATGGTTTATCTTAAAGTTTGACTTAAATTTTATGGTAGAATTCACATCTAGAAATTAGATGCGTTAAAGATTGCATTGCCTAGGGTTTAAGGGAGATTTATGACACATATACATGGTTCATCCATGGTTTGCATGAAAGTTTGCCTTAAAATTTATGGCATAAATCACATCTAGAAATAACATGCCTTAAGAAAGGATGAGATCCAGAGGCTACCTAGCCCTTTACAGACTGTTTTATAACTTGTAGAAGTTAAGACTCAACCAACAAACTAAAATCCTATAGAAGTTCAGCCACTTTAGGTTCAGTTTTTAGGCCTTAAAATTTTCATTGAATTAATGGGGGAAAGCCTTGAGTTTGGGGGATACTATCCTATGAGAGTTTAGCCACTTTAGGTTAAGTTTTTAGGCCTTAAAGTTTTCCTTGAATTGATGGGAGGAAGCCTTTAGTTTGTGGGAGAAATGACATTTACATGGTTTGCAAAATTATTTTATGCACTTACTAAAACAACTAGTTATGTCAAAAGTCACACCTTTATGAGTTTTCGGGAGAAATGAAATAGAAATGACACATGCCTTAAATTTTGCCTAATTTTTTATGGGAGAAGGGAGAAATGACACATGTACAAGGTTTTCCTTAGAGTGGTAGTGGTTTTTGTATATTAAAATGAAGAACTTCTATTTTTGTTCCAGAGATTGACTATAGGGGCATTTACTGGCTATGTCACCTTCGAGAAAAGATGAGATCCAAAGGCTACCTGGCCCTTTACAGACTCTGCCTTTAGAACTTGTAGAAGTTAACACTCAACAAACAGACTAAAATCCTATGGAAGTTCAAAATCCTATGAGAGTTCAGCCACTTTAGGTTTAATTTTTAGGGCTTAAATTTTGCTTTGAATTAATGAGATAAAGCCTTTAGTTTGTGGGAGAAATGACATTTACATGGTTTGCAAAATTATTTTATGCACTTACTAAAAAAAATCTTTAAAGTTAATGGGAGAAAGCCAACATGACACATGCTTTAAAAACTTTGCCTAAGAATTTATGGGAGAAATGACACATGTACACAGTTTGCCTTAAAGTGGTTGTGGTTTATGGATATTAGAATGAAGAAATTCTATTTAGATCTATTCCAGAGATTGACTGTAGGGGCATTTACTGGATATGTCACCTTTCAGAAAAGGTGAGATCCAGAGGCTACCTCGCCCTTTACAGACTCTGCCTTTAGAAATTATAGAAGTTAACACTACCTGGCCCTTTACAGACTCTGCCTATAGAACCTTGTAGAAGTTAACACTCAACAGACAGACTAAAGTCCTATGGAAGTTCAGCGACTTTAGGTTCAGTTTTTAGGCTTTAAAGTTTGCCTTTAATTAATGGGAGAAAGCCTTTAGTTTTAGAGTAACCTTATAAAATGCTTTAATGTGAAGATAGTACTTTACCTACAAAATAATGGAATTGAAAACTATGCTTATATAACAGAGTTTTGTTATGACAAATTAGTTATGTCTTTAATAAGAAGTATGATTTAGCACTTATCAAATTGTTTAATAATTTATAATAATGTCATTTTTGGCTTGTACTATCATTCATCCTTGATATGTACAAGAATTTTACAACTTCAACATCAACCTACACTATCATCGAAAATTAGTTATGTCCTTAATAAGAAGTATGATTTAGCACTTATCAAATTGT
The DNA here is from genome assembly GCA_034641835.2 of Pinus albicaulis. Lineage (NCBI taxonomy): Eukaryota > Viridiplantae > Streptophyta > Pinopsida > Pinales > Pinaceae > Pinus > Pinus albicaulis. The sequence continues at coordinate 596,279,470 of CM076572.1, forward strand.
TTAATAATTTATAATAATTGATATGTACAAGAATTTTACAACTTCAACATCAACCTACACTATCATCATATCACTTTAGCCATGTCAATCTAGATTATTTATATTCATTACATCATAAAACACTCCACTTTTAACATTTTAAAAGAATAAAGCAACATGGAAGGTGTTAATTTAGGTACATTAATACACTCTACTTTTAACATTTTACAAGAATAAAGCAACATGGAGGGTGTAAATTTAGGTACATTAATAAAATACAGTCATGTCAATCTAGATTATTAAGATCCATTACATCATATTTAACACAATCTAGGTTATTTATATTCATTACATCCTAAAACACTCCACTTTTAACATTTTAAAAGAATAAAGCAACATGGAAGGTGTAAATTTAGGTACATTAATAAAATACAGCCATGTCAATCTAGATTATTAAGATCCATTACATCATAAAACACTCCACTTTTAACATTTTACATTTTACTCACCTTGAGTTTGGGGGATACTATCCTATGGAAGTTCAATACATCCATGTCAATCTAGATTATTAAGATCCATTACATCATAAAACACTCCACATTTTACATTTTACATTTTACTCCATTTGAGTTTGGGGGATCCTATCCTATGGAAGTTAAGCTACTTTCAGTTTTTAGGCCTCAAAGTTTGCCTTGAATTAATGGTAGAAAGCCTTGAGAAATGACACATGATTTAAAGTTAATGGGAGAAAGCCAATGACACATGCTTTAAATTTTGCCTTAAGATTTTATGGGAGAAATGACACATGTACATGATTTGCCTTAAAGTGGTTGTGGTTTATGGATATTAAAATGAAGAACTTCTATTTAGATCTATTCCAGAGATTGACTGTAGGGGCATTTACTCAATATGTCACCTTTCATAAAAGATGAGATCCAGAGGCTACCTGGCCCTTTATAGACTCTGCCTATAGAAATTGTAGAAGTTAACACTACCTATCCCAATTATACCCTATGAAGTGTGTAGAGGACCCATGGAATCACTCACACTACTTTACGTAGACATAAGGGTGTATAAGAGTGTACTAAGTTTAAAAATATGGTCATATTATTGGATATCTTTCCAAAGAGCCCGAATGTACTCCTTAAGTATATGTGGCGTCTATATAACCATCTACAAAAGCAAGTGATTCTTTCCAGGCTAAGGACAATGTATGAGCCATGTGTATACGCACATTATCTAGAAACCATAGGCCAAAATAAAGGGTACTTAAGTGGTTTGAAGAAAAAATAGCACCAAGAAGCTTTGAAGGAGGGGAATAAGAACTGGAAATAGGAGGATAAGAATAAAATAGCCACTACACATCCATGCAAGGGTAGTAGAAATAATTCTAACTATTGCAACATTGATGGTCACATTAAGGAGAATTATTGGATGTTTGGTATGTGTTATATTCTTTATGTGAATACCCCCATGCACTATATATTTTTCTAATCATAGTGGTGGGAATAAAATGGGAGGAAAGGACCCCCACTTTAGGGTTTCATATAAACGAAAAATTCCCCACACACAGGTGTTCAGGGGTAGTGCCCCAAAAAAACGTTTTTGGGAAAAACAAATTCTCCCTTTATGATGGTTTTCATCACATGGTTTTTTCTTTTAGCATTTTTCTAGTGCATGGTAGTTTACCCCATGGTTCTACAGTTTCAGTTAAAGAACTAAAGTTTTATCTAATCCAAGGTAATGGATTGGTAGTTTATAATTGTCGTGGGATATATACATATATACATACATACATGTGTGTGTGTGTGTGTGTGATGGTCTAAAAATTAATATACTAATAAAAAAAATGATCTTCTCATTTTGGGTTTCTCGAGTAAATTATATGTTAATGCATGTGTTTTACATTGAATATTTTTCATTTTATTAAGAATATATTTGAAACAATTAACTATATAAGGTTAAAACCTATGTTTTGTATCAAATCACTTTTGGTTTCAATGGGAAACTTTTATGGCTAATGTGTTTTTCTCGAAATGTGATATACCCCATTAAAATGGGAGATATATCAAAATGATTCCTATGGTGTAATAAAATAGTTGAGTAGTTTAAAGATATAGATGCATAAATTCAATGAGCATAGTTTTGAGATATATAAGTCCAAAATGGAATAGTTGTTGGTGAACAAATATCAGTGGATCACTATGGATATATTTGCTTCATTAAAAGAGATTTTTCTAGAAGGATGGACTAAGTTGGAAAGAAGGGAAAATATCACAATTATATGTTAATGCATGTGTTTTACATTGAATATTTTTCATTTTATTAAGAATCTATTTGAAACAATTAACTATATAAGGTTAAAACCTATGTTTTGTATCAAATTACTTTTGGTTTCAATGGAAACTTTTATGGCTAATGTGTTTTTCTCGAAATTTGATAAACCCCATTAAAATGGGAGATATATCGAAATGATTCCTATGCTGTAATAAAATAGTTGAGTAGTTTAAAGATATAGATGCATAAATTCAATGAGCATAGTTTTCAGATTATAAGTCCAAAATGGAATAGTTGTTGGTGAACAAATATCAGTGGATCACTATGGATATATCTGCGTCATTAAAAGGGATTTTACTAGAAGGATGGACTAAGTTGGAAAGAAGAGAAAATACCACAATTATATGTTAATGCATGTGTTTTACATTGAATATTTTTCATTTTATTAAGAATCTATTTAAAACAATTAACTATATAAGGTTAAAACCTATGTTTTGTATCAAATTACTTTTGGTTTCAATGGGAAACTTTTATGGCTAATTTGTTTTTCTCGAAATGTGATAGACCCCATTAAAATGGAAGATATATCGAATTGATTCCTATGGTGAAATAAATTAGTTGAGTAGTTTAAAGATATAGATGCATAAATTCAATGAGCATAGTTTTGAGATATATAAGTTCAAAATGGAATAGTTGTTGGTGAACAAATATCAGTGGATCACTATGGATATATTTCCTTCATTAAAAGGGATTTTTCTAGAAGGATGGACTAAGTTGGAAAGAAGGGAAAATATCATAATACAGTTGTGTCTCTTAGATGTTGAAGAATGTAGCTAGGTTCAGCCTTCATTATTAATATATTTGTCAAAAAGAATTTATAATTATTGTTTCCTAACAAAAATCTATAATTATTATCAAAACAAAAAAATTTGTTAGGAAACAATAAAAGGCTAGAAAAGCGACAAATAGTTATACTAATGATGAAAGAGTGAGACCTTCAATTTAAGAAGGTTGTATATCATGTCTCTTCCGATGCACTACAACTTTTAAGTGCACTAATATTAAATTAAAAAAATAATTAAAAAAAAAAAAAAATCTATATTAAAAAAAAAAATAATAATAATAATAATAATAAGGCCAATGAACAGGTTGTTGGTATTTTGTAATTGAAATATGTTAACTCAAGAAAAATCTACTCAGATGGAGGCGGACCGATGGTATGTGGAGGAGAGAACAGGTATAGATTATAAGGCAAAGTATTCAACAGGTAATGAAAAGGAACCATATGGAGATGCAACTGACCATGGAAAATTTTAGTGGAAGCAATGAAAACAGATATCTAAATAGTCATTTCTCAATTTTTATTTGACATGAAGATATTTTTTCTCTGCTTGCAAATTTTTTTTTCAGTGGAAGAAATGACAACACTAGTTAGCTATTTCTGAGGGAAATGGATGTAGCTCACCTAATTCTAATGTATGAACAAAAATTATAATGCAAAACAAATTCAAATGGAACCAATTCTTAGGGCCCACAATAGCCATGTTATACAAATTGTAAGGGCTCACAACATCCATGCTATACAAACTTGCAACCTCCAAAGGGCCATGTGGGCCTCACCAAGTGACACATCACACAGTTCAACAAAGAATGAAACATAAAACTTATATACGTCAAGAATTATAATGGGAAATTTTCTGACATAGATTCAATTCTAGCATGTCACAAACTCTCAGACATGCACGTGATAGTTCAAACTGCACAGTGCATGAGACCCTCGCTAATATCTATTTTAGTCGCTAATATCTATTTTAGTCACTAGGTTATGTGTATATTATAAGTATCAGAGTAGGCCATAAATCCTATAATCACCTAGGGAAGGTTCCAAAACAAATTGGAATATTTGAATCCCTGAACTTTATTAGAAATTCTTCTTGCAAATGGAATCAATTTGAAATTTTATGGATCCATTCCCAAGATGATGAAACAAATCCTTTGTCGAAAAAATGTTGCTAGTAAAAACATAAAAAAATCAAAGTTGCTTGAGAAAGGGAAGGAGGCATGGCAGGAAAGAGTATGGTGGAGAGGACCACAAACATATAAAGTAAACCTAAACCCTATAAAACAAACACCTAAACATAAACAACATCATTTTTCACTTTCCTTTGCAAATTATAGGAGGTTGAGGCCCGAAAGCACCTAACAGTAACATGCATTTGGAGAGCATTAACATAGTCACAGTGACAACCTAGTATCAGTCATTTGGAGAGAATTAAAATAGTGATAGTGACAACCTAATATCAGGTGTTTGAAGAGCATTAACATAGTGACAGTGACAACCTAATATCAGGAATTTGGAGAGTGGATTTGGCATAACGACATTCTCATTTGGCAAGTTTGGAGTGAAACATTTTTAGAAATCTTCCTTTTAAACCAGAAAATACTAATCTCTATGATTATGAATATAGCTCACACATTTATGATGTAAAATTTTAGTCCTTATTCTAACATATCTGAAATGAAAATTTGAAATTAGAGTTTACTATGTACTATAAATCTGATTTCTTGTTAAATGTTTAACCGTTTAATATTCAGAAATAATGAATTTTAATTTTGGAATTTGTTTATGAATTATTCTATAAATGATGAATCTGAATATAGATTAAGAATTGTGACTATATGAATTATGAATCTGAAAAAAGAAGATGAATTGTGATGGTATGAATGATGAAATTAGAAACGTGGTAATCTGTAAGTTTTATGTTTTTTTCCAAAATTTAATTCTTTTGGAAATTTGGTAATCTGTAATCTGTAAGCCAGACACGAACACAGAGATAGATAAAGAGGAACTACAAAGGCTAGGTCCCGAAACAAAACCTTCATAAAACTGTAAATTCAATGATAAAGGAGAAGGATAACATACCTGGAAATTCACAGACGACAAGAGGACGAAGCCGCAGCGAGAATATGAACCGGGAGATGGCTGAAGACATTGTGGAGGACGCAGACCAAATTCCCCGCGAACAACAAAAAAATATTAAAATCAACAAAAAAAACAGAGCAACACCTCACCTCGTCGTCACAGCGCAACAGAGCAACACCTCACCTCATCGCCCCTACAAACACACAAATGTGAGACAGACAGACGCGAGATGGAGAGGCGCGGGACAACAAACAGACAATGGTAATACTCCCGAAACCTGTTAAGGTTTGCGGGCCGATATATTTATAAGAACAAGTTTGGCCGAACTATTTTAAAAGTTTGGCCGAACTATTTTAAAAGTTAGGCCGAACTAATAGTTCAACCGGACTATTAGTTCGGCCGAACTTTTGTTGCCGCTTTTCCCATATCCGGCCAAAAATCTGTTTGCCAACGCTATCAGTATGTCGTCAATGTAAACGACAAAATGAGTTTGGCCGAACTAATTTTGAAAGTTCGGCCAAACTCTCGAACATTTCGACCAAAATTTTATAAAAGTTCGGCCGAATTGTTGAGAAAAAAAGTTTTCTGCCCCCGATTCTCACAAAAGTATAACCCAAATTCGCATTTTTACCCTAGTATAAGGACATCATTTACTATATACTAAATCTTACACGTCCTAATAATTTGGTTGCTCATAGAAGAAGAGATATAAGGTTGAGAGAAACTAATTATTGCATCATGAAATATGGCCTTGCATGGAGAAATACTAAAGGGATAATAGTTAGGTGTGTTGATGAAGTTGAATTGAAAAATCTCATTTCAGAGTTTCATGCAAGATTTTTTGGTGTTCATCACGCTACAAAGACTACCAAACACAAAATTCTTAGAGCTGATTATTATTGGCCTGTGATATTTTCAGATGTGCAAAATTATGTTAGAATTTCCTAAGATCTTCAACTGTTCACTCAAAAGCAGAAGTTAGGTTCCTTGCCCTTACAACCTGTGGTTGTTGAGGCTCCTTTTCAACATTGGGGTTTGGATTTCATTGGAAAATTCAATGATAATTCTAGTAATGACTGCTCATGGATTTTAAATGCCACTGATTATTTTACTAAATGGGTTGAATCCATTCCTACAAAGAATGATACTAAAAAGGTTGTTATGGACTTTATTGAAAATCAAATCATTGCTCGATTTGGCGTCCCAGCTAAGATTACTACTAATAATGACAAGACTTATGATTCTTCATATTTTTCATCTTTTTATTTCAAGTATGGATTTATTTGTCTCATTCATCAAACTACTATCCTCAAGGTGATGGTATTGTGAAATCAAGTAATAAAAATATTATAACCATTATAAAAAAGATATTAGGATACAATAAACAGGTTTAGGATAGCAAAATCAAGTATGCGCTATGGGAAAATGAGATTACAAAGAAGAAAGCTAATGGAAAAAGCCCATTTGAACTTGTTTATGTATTTGATGTAACTTTACCTGTGCACCTTAGGCTTCCAACTTATCAACTTCTTCAACATTTTACTAATGAAAAATATGTTGTTCAACAACAAAATGATTATATGGTGGAGTTGGATGAAACTATTAGAAAGGATTTTGGTCATATTTGTAAAATCAATTTAAAGTTAAAAATATTTTTGACAAATATTCTCGATCTAGGCCTTTTTAGGTTGGATACATGGTAATATTATGGGACCGTAGGAACAAGAAGTCGGTAAGTCAAAAAAATCTTAAAAATTTGTGGTTTGGACTTTACATCATCAGAGGAACCACAAGAAAAAGTTCTTTATACTTGATCACATTGGGTGATGAACCACTTGACTTACCTACAAATGGCCAAATGCTCAAGTCATTCTACAAATATGACGTCTGATGCCATAGGGCATATTCTATATTATATCTCTAACCTTATTTTTGTTTATTTGATTTCATTCATTTATTTCATTTCATATTTTAGTATTTCTATTCTATGTTATTATATTAGATTTTATTTTAGTATTATTAGAGTAGAATTTCTATTCTAGTACTTAATTTTATTTTACAATTTTGATTTATATATGAATTGATAATTGCATGATGTAATTTTTGGGGCTTTGACAACGATTCTGGATTTTCACATTCCTTCATGAAGCAATGTGTCCCCATGTAGAATCATATGTTGACCAATTAAGTGTCAATTATTGCAAGAGTGAAGTACATTTCAGAGTAGTCATTTTTTATTTTATTTTATTTTATTTATTTTTATTTATTTATTTATTTTTATTTGGAAGCCTTCCAGGTGTCAAAATTAGGATTTGGAAGTACCATTGGAAAGATCTGGATGTCTGATACATGATAAGCTAATCAAGCACTCAAAAATGTGGCTTCTAGCCCTCCAAATATTCAATCTTCCAAGATTACTCAAAAAGTGTAGCGAAGGCCCCAAAAACAGGGCAGAAAGGTGATTTTTAGCATGTTTTTGTGCATTTTGACCCTTCAGAATTGGTTGAAATGGCCCAACCGCTGACTCAGATTGATGTACTTGTCAAGAGGAATCCAAAAATTTTGATTTTTCCTCTAATGGACCCCTAAAACAAAAGCATAGTGTGGCCCACGCTACACTTTTTCCAGTATGATTAGTTTTCTGAATTTCCAATTTTGACCAAAATGTCACAAAAAAAGAAAATTTTCTCCAAAAATCCTTAAAATTGGTCCAGTGGTGCCTCAAGAGGTATGTTATGCCACTAAAGAAGCATCAACAAGAAAATACAAGCTACCCTTCTCATTTTAACTTTTTAGGGTTTCCTTCAGTTTGGCTTGCAACTGTTTGACTTTGACATTACAAATTTGATTTCTTGCTCTAGGAAGGAAATGATGAAATTAGCCCTTGCCAATTTATCTTGGAGATATTTGGTCTAATAATATTTTTCTTTGATGATCCTCTCTAGGTTTTCATGCTCTTCACTAGCCTCTAAGTCTACTAAGTCAGAATCATGCTCCTCCTCATGCATAGATGTATGATCATGTTGTGAATATAATCCCTTCTCTGTTGATGTGGGCTTGGCCCATTCCTCAATATGAGGATAAAAAACAAGCCTTCTGCCTCTCTGGTAGGTCTTAGTGACCTCAATCTTCCTCCTCACTAAAATGGCGCTCGGTGAGCCAACCTCCACATTTCTAGAAGGTGTTGAAGGTGCTGATGGTGTTGATGAAGAACTAGGGCTAGTAGGCTGGCTACTAGAAGAAAAAAATTCGTTTGCATGCATGAAAGTTTCCCAAGTGATGTTCTTCTGCTAAAATCTGGTGTAAAACAATGATTTTGATCAGAGCATGGTGGAAGAGGCTTCTTTCAAGACTACTCTACTTACGTTGGACCTTTTCTACCATCTTTGCGAAACTTCTGTAGAGGTAATAGGGAAAATTTAGTGGCTTTAACCCTGTGAAATGCATAATAAGTCTGACATGATACCAATACATTCTATAAAATCTTCCCTTAGAGGTGACGTACTTCAAGATGATCTTCATGAGTGGTGTGTACTTCTCAAGGAGGTGCCCAACAGGAAAAATCTTCTTCATGTGTTGTTGATGATGTCTTCTGAGATAGGGTTCATAATCATGAAGGGCTAGATCTTGGTTCTCAAACCATTTTTCACCATGATTAGGTATGCCTGTAGCCTCAGCTACTATATCAGTTGATATAGTGAAATTAACCCCTTCAATTGTTACTTTGTCCCTTTTGAGTTGAGTGGCAAACAACTTGGTCAATGTGGCATTGTATTTGACTTTATCAACTAGTTGACAAAAGGAAGACACCCTACTGCTTGAAAAAAATGCTTGGAAAATGGTGTATACATCATTTCAAGAGTGGTTAAGGGCTCATGTCTTATCACCTGGCCTCCTTTGTTATAATATTTCCTCTCCATTTGGTTGTTTGCAAGGGTAAAAACCCTAATATGACAAAACAGGGGAAGGGAGAAGAGGGATAGGATGAGTGGGTTAGGGAAGGGAGATTAGAGTGGGAAAATTTAGGGAGATGGGCAGGTGTCTTAGGGAACTTTAGGGAGTGAAATGGGAAATGGAAATGAGCTAGGAAATTTTAACACAATACTAACTAGGAAAACTGACCAAATTGGCAAAATTGGGCTAGGGTTTAGGGTTTGGGGCTTGGGAAATGGAAATGAGGGGATGTGAAGGCTGTGGAGGATGTTTTAGAGTGTGAAGAAGGTTAAAAAATCTATGGGAAAGTGAATTTACTTTGCAAACTATGAAAAAATGTCTAGCCACTAAAACACAACATGGAGGTCAATAAGGGGTTTTCACACTAAAACCATGAAATTGAGCCACAAGGAGGGGTTTGCTGAGGTGATACTTACTTGTTCATTGATGCTTAACACATTGAAAACCTTAAGAAGCCTTCAAAACTTGGTTTTATGCCTCCAAGTGAGAAAACATAGCCTTGGGAAGAAAGCGTAGCTTGGAGGGCAGAAAGCGCATCGTGGCTACTTTTGACACCACATTTGGAGAGTAATTGACTCGATTTTGCTGAATTTTCAGTTGATGATGGATGAGAGCTCTTCTTGAATGATATGAATGAACAAATGAGCTTGTGTTTTGTGGTGGTCACTTTTCTTCATGGTAGTTGGATGGCCCACTATGTCATTTTCACTTTGCTTTGGAAACTTGTAAATTTGACACTTTCTTTGCAACTTTTGGAACATGATGAACTTATTACATATTAAAACATAAATTGCATTTGAAATCAAAATTTATTGAAAAAAATACCTATTACCACTCCTCCAATTGCCATATTTTATGCATGGAATGACAGATTTGGTGAGCTTGAAACCCTAATGACCTAATGGAGACACTAAACTGTATGAAATGATGATGATGATGACTGGAATGATAATGATGACCTTTGAATGATGGTACACTCAGCTAAGTAATGACAGCTACCGGCACATAAAAAATTTGAAAGGAGTGGAAATAGCCATAGACACACTATCCAGTGACCAAATTTTTATTTGAAAACCTACTGAAATGATAAAAATTTGACTCGACGCCCTAACAACAACTTTGAAAGAGCACATTTGATCACTGGTGATAGGCAGAATTGATTGACGTTAACGCCACACTCTATGGTTAAATATGTATTAACTTAGGTTGATTTCTAAGGCACTCGAGCTAGATGGGTCACAAAAATTCAATAATATGACTTGGAGAGTAGACATACTAAGCTTGTTAAGGGCCAAGGTTTGCATCGAAAAATCTAATTTCAGAGTTTCATGCAAGATTTTTTGGTGTTCATCACGCTACAGATACTACCAAACACAAAATTCTTAGAGCTGATTATTATTGGCCTATGATATTTTCAAATGTGTAAAAGTATGTTAGAATTTTCTAAGCTCTTCAACTGTTCACTCGGAAGTAGAAGTTAGGTTCCCTGCCCTTACAACCTGTGGTTGTTGAGGCTCCTTTTCAGCATTAGGGTTTGGATTTCATTGGAAAATTCAATGATAATTCTGGTAATGACTACTCATGGATTTTAAATGCCACTGATTATCTTACTAAATGGGTTGAATCCATTCCTACAAAGAATGATACTGAAAGGGTTGTTATGGAATTTATTGAAAATCAAACCATTACTCGATTTGGCGTCCCAGCTAAGATTACTACTGATAATGACAAGACTTATGATTCTTCATATTTTTCATCTTTTTATTTCAAGTGTGGAATTATTTGTCTCATTCATCAAACTACTATCCTCAAGGTGATGGTATTGCAGAATCAAGTAATAAAAATATTATAACCATTATAAAAAAGATAGTAGGAGACAATAAGTGGGTTAAGGATAGCAAAATCAAGTATGCACTATGGGAAAATGAGATTACAAAGAAGAAAGCTACTGGAAAAACCCATTTGAACTTGTTTATGGATTCGATGTAACTTTACCTGTGCACCTTAGGCTTCCAACTTCTCAACCTCTTCAAAATTTTACTAATGAAAAATATGTTGTTCAACATCAAATTGATTATATGGTGGAGTTGGATGAAACTCTTAGAAATGTTTTTGGTCATATTTGTAAAATCAATCTAAAGTTTTAAAAAAAAAAAAAAATTGACAAATATTATCGAGCTAGACCTTTTGAGGTTGGATACATGGTAATATTATGGGATCGTAGCAACGATAAGTCAGTAAGTCACAAAAATCTTAACAATTTGTGGCTTGGACCTTACATCATCAGAGGAACCACAAGATAAATGTATTTATACTTTAGCACATTGAGTGATGAACCACTTGACTTACCTGCAAATGGCCAAATGCTCAAGTTGTTCTACAAATATGACATCTGAAGCCATAGGGCATATTCTATATTGTATCTCTCACCTTATTCTTGTTGATTTGATTTCATTTATTTATTTCATTTCAAATTTTAGTATTTATATTCTATGTTATTATATTAGATTTTATTTGAGTATTATTAGAGTAAAATTTCTATTCTAGTACATAATTTTATATGATGATTTTGATTTATATTTGAATTGATAACTGCATGATGTAATTTTTGGGGCTTTGATACAAAATTTGGATTTTCACATTCCTTCATGAAGCAAGGTGTCCCCATGTAGAGTCATATGTTGACCACTTAAGTGTCAACTACCGCAAGAGCGAAGTACATTTCAGAGTAGTCATTTTTTATTTTATTTATTTTTATTTGTTTATTTGTTTATTTTTTATTTTTATTTGGAGGCCTTCTAGGTGTCCAAATTAGGATCTGGAGGTACCATTGGAAATATCTGGATGTCTGATGCATGATAGGCTCATCAAGCACTCAAAAAGGTTGCTTCTATCCCTACAAATATTCAATCTCCCAAGAGCACTCATAAAGCGTAGCGAAGGCTCCAAAAACAAGGCAGAAAGGTGATTTTTAGCATGTTTTTAGGCATTTTGACCCTTCAGAATTGGCTGAAATGGCCTAAACGCTGACTCAAATTGATGTACTTGTCAAGAGGAATCCAAAAATGTTGATTTTTCCTCTAGTGGACCTCGCCAAAAAAAGTGTAGTGTGGCCCACGCTACGCTTTTTCTAGTATGATTGGTTTTCTGAATTTCCAATTTTTACCAAAATGTCACAAAAAACAAAATTTGCTCCAAAAATCCTCAAAATTGATCCAGCGGTGCCTCATGAGGTATGTTATGCCACTAAATAAGCATCAAAAAGAATATCCAAGATATCCTTATCATTTTTACTTTTTAGGGTTTCCTTCAGTTTGGCTTGCAACTATTTGACTTTGACATTACAAATTTGATTTCTTGCTCTAGGAAGGAAATGATGAAATTAGCCCTTTCCAATTTGTCTTGGAGATCTTTGGTCTGAGAATATTTTTCCTTGATGATCCTCTCTATTTTTTCATACTCTTCACTGGCCTCCAAGTCTACTAAGTCAAAATCATGTGCCTCCTCATGCATAGATGTATGATCATGATGTGAATGTAATGTCTGCTCTGCTGATGTGGGATTGGCCCCTTCCTCAATATGAGGAGGAAAACAAGCCTTATGCCTCTCTAGTAGGTGTTAGTGACCTCAATCTTTCTCCTCACTAAAATGGTGCTAGGTGAGCCAACCTCCACATGTCTAGAAGGAGTTGAAGGTGCTGATGGTACTAATGGAGAACTAGGGCAAGTAGGCTGGCTACTAGAAGACAAAAAAACATTTGCCTGCATGAAAGTTTCCCAAGTGATGTTCTTTAGCTCAAGCTGGTGTAAAACAATGATTTTGATTAGAGGATGGTGGAAGAGGCTGCTTTCAAGACTACTCTACTTATGTTGGACCTTTTCTACCATTTTTTGCCAAACTTCTGTAGAGGTAATAGGGAAAATTCAGTGGCTTTAACCCAATGAAATGCATAAAAAGGCTGACATGATACCCATATATTCTATAAAATATTCCCTTATAGGTGAATTACTTCATGATGATCTTCATGAGTGTTGTGTACTTCTTAAGGAGGTGCCCAACAGGAAAAATACTCTTCATGTGTTGTTGATGATGTTTTTTGAGATAGGGCTGATAATCATGATAGATATTGGTTCTCAAAACATTTTTCACCATGATTAGGTATGCTTGTGGCCTCAACTACTATATCAGTTGATATTGTGAAAGCAACCCCTTCAATCGTTAATTTGTCCCTTTTGAGTTGAGTGGCAAACAACTTGGTCAATGTGGCAATATATTTGACTTTATCAACTAGTTGACAAAAGGAAGACACCCTACTGCTTGAAAAAAAAACTTGGAAAATTGTGTAGACATAATTTCAAGAGTGGTTAAGGGCTTATGTCTTATCACCTGACCTCCTTTGTTATAAGATTTCCTCTCCTCCATTTGGTTTTTTGCAAGGGTAAAAACCCTAATATGACAAAACAGGGGAACGGAGAAGAGGGATAGGATGAGTGGTTAGGGAAGAAAGATTAGAGTGGGAAAATTTAGGGAGATGGTCAGGTGTCTTAGGGAACTTTAGGGAGTGAAATGGGAAGGGGAAATAAGCTAGGAAATTTTAACATAGTCCTAAATAGGAAAACTACCCAAATTGGAAAAATTGGGCTAGGGTTTAGGGTTTGGGGCTTGGGAAATGGAAATGAGGGGATGTGAAGGCTGTGGGGGATGTTTTAGAGTGTGAAGAAGGTTAAAAAATCTATGGAAAAGTGAATTTACTTTGAAAACTGTGAAAAAATGGCTAGCCACTAAAACACAACATGGAGGTCAATAAAAGGTTTTCACACTAAAACCATGAAATTGAGCTACAAGGAGGGGTTTTCTGAGGTGATACTTATGTTGAAGCCCCAAAAATTGGGTCTACAACAAGGGGGATACCCACCCGGTCCAGACCTTGGTTAGCAGCTCCTTTTCCATTTGGTGTAGTGGGTCCGACTGGGGATAATGGGACTAGTTTCCCAATATGTGTGTGTGTGTTGAGAATAGATATTTCCTTTCTAAAAAGGTTCCTAAGTGAAATGCTTTTATTCTATTTCTAATCTAATCATATGCAAATTGTATTCTACTTTAAACAGAAATATCTAATTCTAAACTAACCCGGGATGTAATCTTTCTATTTATGCGATCTAAAATGATTTCAAATAACAATCGATAATAAAGATCATTCAAATGTTATGAGAAAAGAATTCAATAAAGATAAACCACTTCATATAAAAAGTTAGATGAAAAAGTTGTGAAAAATATATCGCAGAATAAGTTATTCATACATTAAGCATAAATAAATAGCTATCACCGTACAAAAGTGTCAAATGATAACCTAGCATTCACGCATCAATATATAAATAACTGAACATAAATATCACTTTTAACACAGAAGCAGAAATAGTTAAGAGATAAAAGTACCATTTATAAATGGTTCTACTCATGAGCTAGAAGCAATAATTACTTCTCTTCTTAATCCAACATCTACTAAGAGTACAGAAATGCAACATCAGTAGCAGATATTAGACACAGATATCAATAAATCTTGTTCCATTCATTCATCAAAACCTCCTCTGAGGGTGCAGAAGTGCATGTTCTGAGGACAATTTTTTGACAAATTTCAGGACCCTTCTCTAAATGCATGAGAAGAGTTTAAATACTACTAACTAAATCTAAAAATAATTTATTACAAAAATTTAGGATTCGGTTTAAATGACCGTCCTTTTTTCTAGGCAAAAATAAAGTACAAATAAAACTAAATCTAAAATTAAAAACTATCAACTAATTACTTATGAATCTGATCTTTGAATTTGCAAGCATCCAGCATTGATTTGAGAAGAGGAGGGTGGCCGACTTCAGATTTTAACTGTCCCGAAAAAACAGAATCGGCAAGTGTTGGCGCAATCTTCTCAGCAGAATTAATGATGCAACTAAGAGAACTGCATTGACTGTGTGGTTTTACCAGACATGTCCAGTAAGAATCCCAATTTAACTTTGTCAATCCTTGAATTGATTTTACCTATTCTTCAGCTTTTTGTTTCCACTCTATTTGCAATTGATGTGCTTGTGGTAGGTATCCTGGAATAGTTTCTGAAATCAAATTAACCTTGTGCAAATTTTCATTTACACAATTAGTAATATTACTTGCTAATGTAGTTGCTTCATTTGCTGCTTTTTCTGCCTCTCTGATCTGTGCATCCCAATTATTGAAGAGCATTTCTTTATGATTGTCATTGATGATTGGTGATCCTACTATTTTTCCTTCCTCTGTCTTTTGCCATGCCAAATAATTAGTAACTCTTTCATCAGTTAAATCATAATCATGTTGTAATTCTACGACATGATTAGTGATTTTATCACTTTCTTGACAAAAAGAGTTCCATTGTGAGATTTTCTGGCATAATATATCTTGTTGTTGAAGTAGTTGATTATTCAAAGAAATAGACTATGAGATAAACTCTGTAAGCTTGGGGTAATCTTTATGCATCTCTTGGATAATCTGTATTCGTTTCTCTTTTTCGGCCAAACTTTTCTTATGTCCGATTTGCATTTGTTGAAACTCTTGCTGTAACTTTTCAAGTTTTATCTGTGCTTCAATGTTAGCATGAGCTTGTTGCAATTGTTGTTGCAGAACTTGTATTTGATCTTCTTTTTCGTTCAATAATAGTCGTACCTCAGATGCTTTGTCAATAGTTGCGAAGGCATAAGCTCCTGTAATCTGACATAATTTAGTAAGATTTTCAGTTGGATCCGTAGTAGGATCTTTCCATAAAACATCTAATTGTTCTGCATCAGTAGAGAGCAAACTTTCTAATTTCCTCTTCTTCCTTTGCTTTCTTACTACTGCTTTATGTTGTGGACTATAGAATATATCCAGAGGAGGAATTTCCTCTATTTTAAGTACAAGCTCAGAGGAGGGAGTAATGGGTATATGTCTTGTTTCTGTGACATTGCCACATATTCCTGTGATTAAACCTTTTGTTGTCTGTACAGGAGTTTGTATGTTCTGTCCTTCAACATTAATCAAATCATTAAATGTTTCCCATTCTTTATCTAACTGAGTATTGACGGATGGTTGTTGTACATTGAGAGGTGGAAAATTCAACTGTGGAGTGGTTGAAGTGTGTTGTTGTGAAAGCTCTTTTGATTGAGTTGTATCCTTCACTGAGCCTTCACTTTTATCCTGATCATTATCAGACTTTTTAGAACGTTCAGAATTTTCTTTGCCAGACTTTGACTTAGACCTTTCTGTATCTGAGCTGCCACTGAGACTGACACTAGGAGTCGGTTCCCTTGCGGGTTCCAATCGTAAATTATCCAAAGGGATAGTGGTTAATCTTCTTTCTCTGTACATTTTAAATTCTTGAAATTCTTCTGGGGAAAACCGTGTTTGAGCTAAATACAAAAACTCTTTAAATGAACATTTTTCTTGGAACATATCATCAAAAAGATCTTCTTCTCCAGAAAATACTCTTACCTTGACTGCAGTGGTGAAATCCTTAACAACATCATACGGGTCGAATAGCCTTCTTGGAAACTTGAACAATTATAAACATGTAATATTGTTTACTTCCTTAAACGCATGACCAACATCAAATAATGAAAATGCTCCGCAGGCTACAGGAAATTGTGGCCAGATGGCTTTCTTTTTATCCTTTAATTCTTTTGTCAAACCTCCCTCTCCACAGGTTTGATATGCAATTTCCCGAGCTATGAGTTTATCCGGAACATACAAGGGTAAAACATGAGGAGAAGCAAAGCTTCCAAAAACCCTAACATAGGTAAACAATTCTTCTCCAAACCATCTTGTGACAGGGAGAATGTCTACTTCTGCTTCAGGGGAGAACCTTGGAGCATCCTTATTATACAACACTCTGTACAGAGGCAACATTATGCCATGGAAAATTTTGTAAAAATGAGGAATGAACTTTGATTCCCACAATTCTTTGTGATAAACGTGAATGGGTAGGGGATCTTGAATTTTCCATTACCAACCCATTAAAGGGAACTTAGATACAAAGCAGATTGAATCCATAACATAAGCAGATAGATAAAAAGGAGGATAAATCCTCTGAGAGACAATTCGTTTAGACCAGTAATTGAAAATGGTCGTGGCTAAGTTATCAGACAATATTTTAGCCCAGTCCACAACGGTAGCGTTAACAGTAGCATTCAATAAGGGAAGCCATTCAGGAAAAAAATTATTAATGTCAGGCTTTCCAAAAAGCCTGCATAGCATAGCAGCAGCAAAACAATACGGGGAAGTGAGTGAACCAGTACTGTACATACCGTGTTTATCTTTCTTCAGTGGTTCGTCTCTTCTGGACCATTCCTTGGTGCATTCCGCCAAGTTTGCATTTTCCTTGGCAAACTTCTCCATAAATTGTTTGTTGTAAGTTGCCTGAGGCTCCGGCAAATGATACATAAGCCTCAAATTTTCTGGAGTAAACGACCCAATGAGCTCTTCATCTTGAGTTTTAAACTGTCTATACGTAATATCAGTGCTATCCAGCACCCATTTTACCATGTCTGTATATGGAATAATTCTAGGTCTTGCTGTTATCCGGTGCAAAAATGAACAAGCCAGCTCTGTAAGAGATGCTTCAGAAGAATTACTTGAGCCTACAGTAGCCGCAACATCCATTACTCTTGGGTTTTCTTCTTCAAGAAAATTAAACATACCCTCCCAAGTGGTGATACCAGCGTCTTTGTTGCAGGTAGTGTCTGCGTACAAGGACGCCATCTCTTTACTTTCAGAACTCGGAGCTTTCTCTTTCTTTCCCATAATACTTTGTATATCGTTTTGTATAGTCTTCTGTTCTTCGCGCCTGCGGTTTTACGAATTAAGTGAGAATAATGATATGATAAAGGTGACGGGATAGTTTTAAATGTTGAAGGCGTATGAAATATATTACTTTAACATGAAATAACCTTTCAATCAAAACAAAATCTTTTTTCATTAATAAATGACAATCAATTCATTAACTTCACATAAAAGCGCATAACGGGTCTCTATTTATGGAAAGATTTTCTTCGTACAACGAGCTTTAAGAATCTGCAATAATGCGATCTGTGATTTGCTTTGCAATATCGCAATATCGCATATCGCAATATCCGCAAATCGAAATCATTGCAAAATCGCAACTATCGCAAATCGCAAACTCGTAACATCGGAATATCGCGAAATCGCAATATCGCAAAAATATAACATATGAAAAATATCCGTTAATATATTTTCTGCGATATGCGATTTGCGATAACTATTATCGTACATTAATGATTTGAAGCGTAAGATATGATATTTGAAGTATGCGATGTGATGAATATTTTAATGCATAGTTTTGGATCGCGCTATCGCAATTTAAAAAATTCTACTTGCAAAAGATATTATTCACTTTTTTGCGATGGATGCGATATTTCTTCAAGGAAAGTCTTTATTCTATTCTATCATAAACCTAAGTTTTTGATAGTAAGTTTTATTTGAAAAAGAAAATAAGCACTAATTAATTTTTTGGATTTTAAAACTAAGGGTCCCCACTTATTTGGTATTAGTAATAATACTAAATAATAAAGGGGGTTGTTGTTGGCCACAACAATTGGCGATTCACTTGAAAGAACCAGTTATCTCTGCTTTTCTTTTGAATTCTCTAAACTTTTCAAAACAGAAAATTTTTAAGAAAATCAAACTTTATTATAAAAATACAAAGTACATTACGCTTTAATCTATAAATGATATTTCATTTCTTCTATGTTCAACTTTAACTATTCACTTCCTCAAGCTAGTCCTTGTATCTATATCAGTTATTACTTGGTTTATAAAACTAAAAACAAAAGGCTTCTTTGTAAATCAGATTTAAATATGCTCATTTGTCGTAGGTAGAGCCACTGCTGCCAGCAAGCATCTATAGCCTCAACAGGGTTACCTGTTACCCAGCAATGATCCTGTGTCTCACTTAGAGAAATATACAATTTTCAAAGAGAAATCCATATTCACACTTATTGCTTTCATTTTTTTTATTTTTTTATTTTTTTACCATTAAAGAATAATGTCTTAGTTTGGTAGCCAATTTATGACAGTGCCATTCACTTGATTTATAACTTTGCTGAACAAGCTGGCTCGTGATGAGACCCCTTGCCTTTTGATTGCAATAATCTTGAGTCATTGCCCTGTTGTGGTATGCAGTATTGGCAAAGTCAGCAAGCAATAATATCTATGATCATGATAAGTCGGCTCGTGATGAGACCTCTTACTCTTTAAGATAAAGTGTATCATTGGATTATTCCCTAAACATTGTAATTTTCTAGGTGGGGAGGAAGTCATTGTTTCCTTAAGATAGTTCTGGACGACAATGATAGAGTTTTTTTTGGAAAGAACTTTTCTACAGAGAACCTTCGTTTTGTTATTGATACCTTTCATTGGACTGATATAAAACAATCTTTCACTAAAAGTTGCTTTTCATCAAAATTTTCAAAGTTGAAACTAATATCATTTCTATATTTAAAGCTTTTAACTGTATCTTTGAATAATAATGATCAATATTCTAAAAAGAATTCTATTTATATAAGTGAAGAAACAAAATTTAAAAGAGAATTTGTATCTTTTTCGTGAATTCCAAATATAACCATTAACAATTGGTTTTATTATGAAAAATAAAGAAAACTAATCTACAAAATAGAAGAATGATCTCCCATGGAAAATATTTTTTAAGGATCTGTCCATTAACAGGTAAAGACTCTCTTTTCCCTGTTAAATCCTGCAACATAAAAGTAGATGGACCTATGATCTCTGCAATTTGGAAAGGACCAAGCCACATTTGTTGAAATTTCGTATGTTTTCCTTTTTCCTCATGAGCCTTGTCCCATTTTAAAACTAGATCTCCTATCTGAAAGTCCTTTCTGGTTATCATGTTTGAATCAAAAGAAGCTTTCACTAATGCTTGGTGATGAGCATGAGTTACTTTGGCCTTTTCTCGTTGTTCTTCTAGCTTAATTATTTCCACCTGCCTTAGTTGTAAGGAAGAAGTTGGTTCTTCATCAATATATTGGACTAAGGCTAAAGAAGGGATTGTTAGATGAGTTGGAAGAACCACTTCTCTCCTATAAACTAAATTAAAGGGAGAAGTGCCAATAGAAGCCTTTTGCGTTATTCGATCTACCCATAAAGCATATATTAAAGATTTATGCCAATTTTTATGATTTTGATCAATGGTTCGCTTAATGATTCTGATTAAGTTTTTATTTGTGGATTCAGCTAACCCATTTCCCTGTGGATAATAATTGGCAGAATATTTAAGTTTAAAACCTCTCTTGAGTGCAAATTCAGTCATAGCATTACCAGAAAAATACGATGCATTATCAAACATTAAAGCAGAAGGTAAACCAAACCTGGTGATTATGAACTGATCTATAAACTCGATGATATGCTCAGCATTAGCAGTCTTGAGAGGGACTACTTCTACCCATTTCGTAAAATAATCAGTTGTTGTAATGATATACCTATGTTGTTTATAAGAGTGAGGAACGATCTCACCTATTATGTCCAATCCCCATTGAACAAAAGGCTACTCAATGTTGACTGGTTGTAACGGTAATGATGGTTTCTTTTGTCTTCCAGCTGCAGTTTGACAAATTTGACATTTCCTTGCGTAGTTATGTGAATCTTTAAATAGTGTGGGCCAGTAATAGCCTGCACGGAGGATCTTATGTGCAGTAGCATCTCCAGCATAATGTTCACCTGCTGGCCCATCATGAAGTTCCTGCAAGACTTTTTCAGCTTCAGATTTCTCCAGACATCTAAGAAGAACAGAATCATAATTTATTCTAAAAAGAACATCATTCACAAGCTGATATTGTTTAGCCTTCAACCTTAAAGCTCTTTTCTTGGTGTAATCGAGATTTAGAGGAGTATATCCATTCTTCAGATAAAATATGATATCAGCATATAATGATTCAACATCGTTTAGGCTTACCTCATATGTTTGTATCTCTTCAGATGGTTTTTCAGAAATAAGCGATGCTCCAGCTAGTATTTTTCAAAAGCCTTGACCTCTTACAATACTTTTCGGTTTGATTTCTACATCATATTCTTGTAAGGCAGTAACCCAATTGGCTCTTTTCTCACCCACATCTTTTTGGACTAAAAGATTTCTTACCGCTGAAAACGGTACTATGATTTTTGTATGGGTTTTAAGTAGAAAGGGTCTGAAATATTTAATTTCTTTGAAAACAGCATAAGCTTGTTTCTCCACATCTGAATAATTCAACTCAGCTCCCTGTAAATTTGAACTGAAAAAATCAATTGGAGCTTCTGCTTTGTCTTGATTTTCTTGAGTGAGTATTGCAGCATAAGATTTATCAGAGGCAAATGTGTACAAAATAAAAGGATCGGAAAAATTTGGAGTTGCTAAAGATGGAGCATTAATAATTGCTTGTTTGATCAGATTGAATGCCTCATATTCGTCTTTGCCCCACTTGAAGTTTGAATTCTTTTTAATCATTGCTTGCAAAGGAGATACAATTCTCGAAAAATCTGGCACAAATCTCTTTACAAAATTAATTTGGCCAAGAAAAGATTGCATAGCTTTTTTGTTGTGAGGTAAAGATATTTCAGAAATTTCCTTGATTCTATCAGGATCAATATGAATTCCAGATTTTGATACTATGAATCCAAGAAATTTTCCTTCATTTAATGCAAAAAAGGATTTTTTCGGATTAAGTGAAATTCCATACCTTTGACAACGTTGGAAGATCTGCTTCAAATCTCTAAGATGATTGCTTCGTTTTTTGGAATATACAGTTATATCATCCAAGTAAATTACCACTGATTTGTTAACTAATCCCTCGAAAGCAATGTCCATAGCTCTCTGAAATGCGGCACCAACGTTGATCAGACCAAAAGGCATCTTTTGATATGCATAAGTGCCCCATTTGGTTCTAAATGTAGTTTTCAATTGATCATCAGGATGGACTAATACTTGATTGTAGCCAGAAAAACCATCTAAGAAAGACATTAATTTTGATCCTGCAACTGCCTATAATATTTTCTCCATGGGAGGCAAAGGAAAATTATCTTTTTGGCAGGCTCTATTAAGGTTTCGAAAGTCAATGCAAATTCTAATGTCTCCGTTCTTCTTTCTAACAGGAACCATATTGGAAACCCATTTAGAATGTCGGACGGGAAAAATAATTTTGGCTTTCAATAACTTATTGAGTTCAGATTTGATTTGATTTTCTAGATTGGGATGGATCTTTCTCAACTTTTGTTGGACAGGTTTTTCATTATTTATCATTTGGATAGTATGTTGGATGACAGAAGTGTCATAAGTTTTAATTTCATCGTAGTTCCAAGCAAAGACATTTTTATATTGTTTCAAAAGACGAACATACGCTAATTTTTCTTCAGGAGCTAGGTCAAGGCCTAGGTTGATATTCTATGGTTTGGCATCAGTTCCAAGATTTACTAATTCATAATTCAAAGTCGAACTTTGCAATTTTGAATTGGTAGATCTTTTAAACCGATCTTTCAAATCATAAAGGTCTTCTAACTTGACTACTGACTTTGGCATAGCATTATTGGTGCTATCTTGATGCAATTGTCTGTCATGTTGGTCTTCATCAATTATCTGATTGGTGTAAGATCCTTCAGATGTGAGAAAGTTTACAATATCAGGATCATCATTGAAAATCCTCCAATTGGTAACGTTATCAGGAATCGAGGGTCTAAATATTAATTGGATTGAAAATCAATCAGGGCTAAAGTCTTCTGCAGGAATGAGCTTAGAAGCTACATTAGCTAGGAGGTATGAACTAGCATTCTGGATTCTGGGAATTGATGAAATATTAAATGCTAAAAAATGTTCAGTCAGATTTTGAACTAAAGATTGATAATGCTTTAAATGACCTGATAAACAATGTATAGTATTGCGTACCTGTCTAATTACAATTTCAGAATCTCCGAAAACTTGTAGATATTTGATGTCTAATCCGATTGCTTTGTATAATCCTTGGACTAAAGCTTTGTATTATGCGGTATTATTGGTGCAATCGAACTCGAGTCTGAAAGTTAGCATAATTTTGTTTCCCTCTGGACTAACCAACACACATCCTGCTCCTGCTCCTTCTTTAGACTTAGAACCATCAAAAAATAATTTCCAAAATAAAGATTTATTTATAGGAGTATCTACAAAATTAATACATTTAGAATTATCTGTTTGAGAAAAAATTTCTATTTAAATAGAACAGAATGTTCTAAATAAGGTGAAGTATGAGCATTGAGATTTCCTAAGAAAGAATCAACTGAGTAATTGCCTATGATATTACTGCTGTATGCAACTGGTTCATTCTCTCCTTCCAGTTCTGTTACTATGTACTTCTGATGTTTTTCTCGCTCAACCTTTATCTGATTTGCTTTACCATTGTAAGGAAGCCACATATGCGGCCAATCAGTTGCAAAATATCCATGAAGTTTTTCTGACCAATCTCTGCTAATAATTAAGCCATAAAATTCTGGAATATCTGCAACTAAAATATCGATAACTTGACATACCTTTGGATTTTATGACAGTCTTATGGTAACCTGATTTAATTCACCAATCACTTCAACTTGCGATCGATCTAACTGGAATATGCGCACAGCAGATTTTTGTGGTTGAATGTTCAACTTTGCACATATTGATTTTGGTAGAATATTAGATGAAGCTCCAGAATCTACTAAACAACTATGCAAATTTTTATTGAAAACTTCATAAGTAAGAAGAAATGGAGGAGTATGAGATCTTGACCTTTCTCCAATTAAAGCGATATTTTCTAGATCAACTTTACTGATCGCATTAGCTAGAGGTCTTCCCATCTCGTTGGAAGCTTGAGAAATCACAGGATCAGGCAAAGGTTTTTCTGGTACAGCATGTAATTCTTTCAAAAGTACCTTTTGTTGGTGTTTTAACTTGCTCAATTCATAAAAAGTGATGTTAGCCCTAGTCTTCTTCATGTCTTATATGATATTATACTCCATTTCATCTGGAACAATCAATGTTCTTGCTGGAGTTGATGAATCTGTATGGACTAGGATGGTTTGAATTGCTTTAGATGTCGTTTTCTTGGGTGCAACGTTATCCTTAGTCAATGAGCTTGCGCTTTTTGACTTAGGAGTAGGTTGAGGAGGATCAAGTTGATTTCTACTTCGAGTGCTAACTGGGAATGCTTCTTGATCTTCCTCATCTGGGAGGATAAAATCCCACATACCTTGTACTTCTACAACTTCTTCTTCATCAGTATTTTCCTCTGTAGCAGTTTCTTCTTCTTCTTCTTCTGATTCAGCATTAGTAATAGCATTTGGTGGTTTTGGATCAGTTGAAGGGTTTCTTCTAAAAGGCTTGAAAGACTTTTTAGAATATGTTTATGCCACTTGTTTCTTAATGTCAACCATTTCGTTAGACATGGTTTTCAAAACTTTATGCAATCCTTCTAAATCAAATGGATCTTTTGATTGTTTTTTCTTGGGGTCTTCCTTAAAAGTGACTTTCTTGGATTTTCGTTCTTCTATCGCACTTTTCTTATCTAAAGCAATGATACGTTTCTCTACCGCTATTGCCTCCTTCATGTTTTCTTCTAAAGTTGTTTTATTAGCCCTATCAACGAATATTTCTATGTTTGATGGTAAAGAAGAAATGTACCATTCACTTCGCACTTCTTCACTAGGCTTGGAAGCAGTAGGGATTTTATTTAACAATTTATTGAAACGTGAATTGAAATCCTTCACAGGTTCTTTTGAGTCAGCTCTAAGATTAGATAGATCATTGATCAATGTCGCTGTAGACCTGTCATCACCAAATTTAGTCAAAAATTGATCTTGAAAGATATCCCAACTAGTGATAGATCCAGATGGTAATGAAAAATACCATGATCCAACTGCTCCTTGTAGAGTATAGGGGAAAAGTCGGACAACAACATCTTCATTAATAACTCCATTGAGATTTATGGACAGAATAAAATTGTTTATGTGTTCTTCTACTAGCATGCCTACTTCAGGATTAAACTTAGGCAGCCATTTTTCAGGATGGGCTGGTAATTGACTCAAGGGTGCAAGCATTAAGACTGCCCTTGGATTATTCCATGGCATTTGGGTCATCGTTGAACTACTAACAGAGGAAAGTGTAGAAGATGATGTATGTGATTGGGAAGATGAAGATATTATAATTATAGATGATTGAGAAGGTGATGTGGAAGTTCTAGTGGAGCGAGGAACAATAGTCTGAAGTGGAGGGGTGGATGGTTGACTTCGCGGTGAAGAGGTTGAGATGGATGATGATGATGAAAGAGTCTCGCTATCAGACCCTTTAGGTGATTTCCTTGCTCTTTTCCTTGTAGGTAGAGGTAACTCATTTGGCTGAATGCCAAGCTTTTCACTCTGTAATCTGGTGAGGGCATGAGCAGGATTATATTGCGAAGTTACACTGCCTTGAGATTTATCAGATATTTGAGGTGATATTGAAAATCGCTTAAGTTTATGAATCAAAGATTCAACTTCCAGAGGTTCAATAGCAAATTCTTCTGAAAATTCAGGGTTTGTAGCAGTGTCTGTTCTTCTTTCAACTTCTGACTCTTGATTTAAAATTTCCGAGTGTGATGGGGAAGTCGAGGAAGACGGTGAGGGTGATTTACTCTCAGAATGGTATTTAGATTTAGATTTACTTTCCATTCATAGTTAATGGCCCTCCTTCTAGCGCCAAATATGTTGAAGCCCCGAAAATCGGGTCTACAACAAGGAGGATACCCACCCGGTCCGGACCTTCGTTAGCAGCTCCTTTTCCGTTTGGTGTACTGGGTCAGACTGGGGATAATGGGACCAGTTTCCCAATATGTGTGTGTGTGTTGAGAATAGATATTTCCTTTCTAAAAAGGTTCATAAGTGAAATGCTTTTATTCTATTTCAAATCTAATCATATGCAAATTGTATTCTAATTTAAACAGAAATATCTAATTCTAAACTAACCCGTGATGTAATCTTTCTATTTATGCGATCTAAAATGATTTCAAATAACAATTGATAATAAATATCATTCAACTGTTATGAGAAAAGAATTCAATAAAGATAAACCACTTCATATAAAAAGTTAGATGAAACAATTGTGAAAAATATATCGCATAATAAGTTATTCATACATTAAGCATTAATAAATAGTTATCACCGTACAAAAGTGCCAAATGATAACTTAAGCATTCACGAATCAATATATAAATAACTGAACATAAATATCACTTTTAACACATAAGCAGAAATAGTTAAGAGATAAAAGTACCATTTATAACTGGTTCTACTCATGAGCTAGAAGCAATAATGACTTATCTCTTCTTAATCCAACATCTACTAAGAGTACAGAAATGCAACATCAGTAGCAGATATTAGACACAGATATCAATAAATCTCGTTCCATTCATTCATCAAAACCTCCTCTGAGGGTGCAGAAGTGCATGTTCTGAGGAAAATTTTTTGACAAATTTCAGGACCCTTCTCTAAATGCATGAGAAGGGTTTAAATACTACTAACTAAATCTAATTATAGTTTATTACAAAAATTTAGGATTCAGTTTAAATGACCGTCCTTTTTCTAGGCAAAAATAAAGTAAAACTAACACTAAATCTAAAACTAAAATTAACAACTAACTATTTATGAATCTGATCTTTGAATTTGCAAGCATCCAACATTGATTTGAGAAGAGGAGGCTGGCCGACTTCAGATTTTAATTGTCCTGAAAAAACGGAATCTGCAAGTGTTGGTGCGATCTTCTCAGTAGAATTAATGATGCAATTAAGAGCACTGCATTGACTGTGTGGTTTTACCAGACATGTCCAGTAAGAATCCCAATTTAACTTTGCCAATCCTTGAATTGATTTTGCCTTTTCTTCAGCTTTCTGTTTCCACTTTGTTTGCAATTGTTGTGCTTGTGGTAGGTATCCTGGAATAGTTTCTAAAATCAAATTAACTTTGTGCAAATTTTCATTTACACAATCAGTAATGTTGCTTGCTGCTGTAGCTGCTTCCTCTGCTGCTTTTTCTGCCTCTCTGATCTGTGCATCCCAATTATTGAAGAGCATTTCTTTATGACTGTCATTGATGATTGGTGCTCCTGCTCTTTTTCCTTCCTCTGTCTTTTTCCATGCCAAATAATTAGTAACTCTTTCATTAGTTAAATCATAATCATGTCATAATTCTACGACATGATTAGTGATTTTATCACTTTCTTGACAAAAAGAGTTCCATTGTGAGATTTTCTTGCATAATATATCTTGTTGTTGCAGTAGTTGATTATTCAAAGAAATAGACTCTGAGATAAACTCCGTAAGCTTGGGGTCATCTTTATGCATCTCTTGGATAATCTGTATTTGTTTCTCTTTTTCGGCCAAACTTTTCTGATATCCGATTTGCATTTGTTGAAACTCTTGTTGTAACTTTTCAAGTTTTATCTGTGCTTCACTGTTAGCATGAGCTTGTTGCAATTGTTGTTGCAGAACTTGTATTTGATCTTCTTTTTCGTTCAATAATAGTCGTACCTCAGATGCTTTGTCAATAGTTGCGGAGGCATAAGCTCTTGTAATCTGAGATAATTTAGTAATATTTTCAGTTGGATCCGTAGTAGGATCTTTCCATAAAACATCTAATTGTTCTGCATCAGTAGAGAGCACACTTTCTAATTTCCTCTTCTTCCTTTGCTTTCTTACTACTGCTTTATGTTGTGGACTATATAATATATCCAGAGGAGGAATTTCCTCTATTTTAAGTACAAGCTCAGAGGAGGGAGTAATGGGTATATGTTCTGTTTCTGTGACATTTCCACTAATTCCTATGATTAAACCTTTTGTTGTCTGTACAGGAGTTTGTATGTTCTGTCCTTCAACATTAATCAAATCATTAAATGTTTCCCATTCTTTATCTAACTGAGTGCTGACGGATGGTTGCTGTACATTGAGAGGTGG
Organism: Pinus albicaulis; assembly: GCA_034641835.2. Taxonomy (NCBI): domain Eukaryota; kingdom Viridiplantae; phylum Streptophyta; class Pinopsida; order Pinales; family Pinaceae; genus Pinus; species Pinus albicaulis. The sequence goes on from CM076572.1 coordinate 596,307,590, forward strand.
AAGATTCAACTGTGAAGTGGTTGAATTCTGTTGTCGTGAAAGCTCTTTTGATTGAGTTGTATCCTTCACTGAGCCTTCACTTTTATCCTCATCATTATCAGACTTTTTAGAACGTTCAGAAGTTTCTTTGCCAGACTTTGACTTAGACCTTTCTGTATCTAAGCTGCCACTGAGACTGACACTAGGAGTTGGTTCCCTTGCAGGTTCCAATCACAAATTATCCAAAGGGATAGTGGTTAATCTTCTTTCTCTGTACATTTTAAATTCTTGAAATTCTTCTGGGGAAAACCGTGTTTGAGCTAAATACAAAATCTCTTTAAATGAACATTTTTCTTGGAACATATCATCAAAAAGATCTTCTTCTCCAGAAAATACTCTTACCTTGACTGCAGTGGTGAAATCCTTAACAATGTCATACGAGTCGAATAGCCTTCTTGGAAACTTGAAAAATTGTAAACATGTAATATTGTTTACTTCCTTAAACGCATGACCAACATCAAATAATGAAAATGCTCCACAGGCTACAGGAAATTGTGGCCAGATGGCTTTCTTTTTATCCTTTAATTCTTTTGTCAAACCTCCCTCTCCACAGGTTTGATATGATATTTCCCGAGCTATGAGTTTATCTGGAACATACAAGGGTAAAACATGAGGAGAAGCAAAGCTTCCAAAAACCCTAACATAGGTAAACAATTCTTCTCCAAACCATCTTGCGACAGGGAGAATGTCTACTTATGCTTCAGGGGAGAACCTTGGAGCATCCTTATTATACAACACTCTGTACAGAGGCAACATTATGCCATGGCAAATTTTGTAAAAATGAGGAATGAACTTTGATTCCCACAATTCTTTGTGATAAACGTGAATGGGTAGGGGATCTTTAATTTTCCATTACCAACACATTAAAGGGAACTTAGAAACAAAGCAGATTGAATCCATAACATAAGAAGATAGATAAAAAGGAGGATAAATCCTCTGAGAGACAATCCGTTTAGACCGGTAATTGAAAATAGCCGTGGTTAAGTTATCAGACAATATTTTAGCCCAGTCCACAATGGTAGCGTTAACAGCAGCATTCAATAAGGGAAGCCATTCAGGAAAAAACTTATTAATGTCAGGCTTTCGAAAAAGCCTACATAGCATAGCAGCAACAAAACAATACGGGGAAGTGAGTGAACCAGTACTGTACATACCGTGTTTATCTTTCTTCAGTGGTTCGTCTCTTCTGGACCATTCCTTGGTGCATTCCGCCATGTTTGCATTTTCCTTGGCAAACTTCTCCATAAATTGTTTGTTGTAAGTTGCCTGAGGCTCCGGCAAATGATACATAAGCCTCAAATTTTCTGGAGTAAACGACCCAATGAGCTCTTGATCTTGAGTTTTAAACTGTCTGTCCGTAATATCAGTGTTATCCAGCACCCATTTTACCATGTCTGTATATGGAAGAATTCTAGGTCTTGCTGCTATCCAGTGCAAAAATGAACAAGCCAGCTCTGTAAGAGATGCTTCAGAAGAATTACTTGAGTCTGCAGTAGCCGCAACATCCATTACTCTTGGGTTTTCTTCTTCAAGAAAATTAAACATACCCTCCCAAGTGGTGATACCAGCGTCTTTGTTGCAGGCAATGTCTGCGTACAAGGACGCCATCTCTTTACTTTCAGAACTCAGAGCTTTCTCTTTCTTTCCCATAATACTCTGTATATCGCTTTGTATAGTCTTTTGTTCTTCGCGCCTGCGGTTTTACGAATTAAGTGAGAATAATGATATGAGAAAGGTGACGGGATAGTTTTAAATGTTGAAGGCGTATGAAATATATTACTTTGACGTGAAATAACATTTCAATCAAAACAAAATCCTTTTTCATTAATAAATGACAATCAATTCATTAACTTCACATAAAAGCGCATAATGGGTCTCGATTTATGGAAAGATTTTATTCGTACAACGAGCTTTAAGAATCTACGATAATGTGATCTGCGATTTGCTTTTCAATATCGCAAAATCACAATATCGCATATCGCAATATCCGCAAATCGAAATCATCGCAACTATCGCAAATCGCAAACTCGTAACATCGGAATATCGCGAAATCGCAATATGGCAAAAATATAACATATGAAAAATATCCGTTAATATATTTTCTGCGATATGCGATTTGCGATAACTGTTATCGTACATTAATGATTTGAAGCGTAAGATATGATATTTGAAGTATGCGATGCGATGAATATTTTAATGCATAGTTTTGGATCGCGCTATCGCAATTTAAAAAATTCTACTTGCAAAAGATATTATTCACTTTTTTACGATGGATGCGATATTTCTTCAAGGAAATTCTTTATTCTATTCTATCATAAACCTAAGTTTTTGATAGTAAGTTTTATTTGAAAAAAGAAAACAAGCACTAATTAATTTTTTGGATTTTAAAACTAAGGGTCCCCACTTATTTGGTATTAGTAATAATACTAAATAAGAAGGGGGGTTGTTGATGGCCACAACAACTTACTTGTTCACTGATTCTTGACACATTGAAAACCTTAAGAAGCCTTCAGAACTTGGTTTTATGCCTCCAAGAGAGAAAACATGGCCTTGGGAAGAATGCATAGAGTGGAGGGCAGAAAGCGCATCGTGGCTACTTTTGACACCAAATTTGGAGATTAATTGACTTGATTTTGCTGAATTTTCAGTTTATTATGGATGAGAGCTCTTCTTGAATGAGATGAATGAACAAATGAGCTTGTGTTTTGTGGTGGTCACTTTTCTTCATGGTAGTGGGATGGCCCACTACGTCCTTTTCACTTTGCTTTGAAAACTTGTAAATTTGACACTTTCTTTGCAACTTTTGGAACATGATGAACTTATTACATACTAAAACTTAAATTACATTTGAAATCAAACTGTATTGAACAAATTACCTATTACCAATCCTCCAATTTCCATATTTTATAAATGGAATGACATATTTGGTGAGCTTGAAACCCTAATGACCTAATGGAGACACTGAATTGTATGAAATGATGATGATGATGACTGGAATGATAATGATGACCTTTGAATGAAGGTACACTCAGCTAAGTAATGACAAGTACCGTCACGTAAATTTTTTGAAAGGAGTGGAAATATCCATAGGCACACTATCCAATGACCAAATTTTTATTTGAAAGTCTACTAAAACCATAAAAATTGACTAAACACCCTATCAAAAACTTTGAAAGAGCACATCTGATCACTGGTGACAGGCAGAACTGATTAACACTAACGCCACACTCTATGGTAAAATATTTATTAAATTAGATTGATTTCTTAGGCACTCGAGCTAGATGGGTCACAAAAATTCGATAATATGATTTAGAGAGTAGACATACTAAGCTCGCTAACGGACAAGGTTTGTATCATATTTTTAACGAAGGTAATGAGAAGGATTGGGTCTTATTTGTATGAATGATTTGTCGAAAGTCTTAGCTTCACCTGCGCTTCAAAGGTTAGGATAAATTGAATGGTATAAGGACGTCGTTTATTATCTACTAAATCTTACATGTTCTAATAATTTGGTTTCTCATAGAAGAAGAAATCTAAGGTTGAGAGAAACTAATTTTGCATCATGAAATATGGCCTTGGATGAAAAAATACTGAAGGGATAATAGTTAGGTGTGTTGATGAAGTTGAATCGAAAATTCTCATTTCAGAGTTTCATGCAAGATTTTTTGGTGTTCATCACGCTACAAAGACTACCAAACACAAAATTCTTAGAGATGATTATTATTGGCCTATGATATTTTCAGATGTGCAAAATTATGTTAGAATTTTATAAGCTCTTCAATTGTTCACTCGAAAGCAAAAGTTAGGTTTCCTGCCCTTACAACCTGTGGCTGTTAAGGCTCCTTTTCAACATTAGGGTTTGGATTTCATTAGAAAATTCAATGATAATTTTGGTAATGACTACTCATGGATTTTATTTGCCACTGATTATTTTACTAAATGGGTTGAATCCATTCCTACAAAGAATGATACTAAAAATATTGTTATGGACTTTATTGAAAATCAAATCATTACTCGATTTGGCGTCCCAGCTAAGATTACTACTGATAATGAAAAGACTTATGATTCTTCAGATTTTTCATCTTTTTATTTCAAGTATGGAATTATTTTTCTCATTCATCAAACTACTATCCTCAAGGTGATGGTATTGTGGAATCAAGTAATAAAAATATTATAACCATTATATAAATATAGTAGGAGACAATAAGCGAGTTTAGGATAGCAAAATCAAGTATGCACTATGGGAAAATGAGATTACAAAGAAGAAAGCTACTGGAAAAAACCCATTTGAACTTTTTTATGGATTCGATGTAACTTTACCTGTGCACCTTAGGCTTCCAACTTATCAACTTCTTCAACATTTTACTAATGAAAAATATGTTGTTCAACATCAAATTGATTATATGGTGGAGTTGGATGAAACTCTTAAAAAGGATTTTGGTCATATTTGTAAAATCACTCTAAATTTAAAAATATTTTTGACAAATATTCTTGAGCTAGACCTTTTTAGGTTGGATACATGGTAATATTATGGGATCGTAGGAACAAGAAGTCGGTAAGTCACAAAAATCTTAACAATTTGTGGCTTGGACCTTATATCATCAGAGGAACTGCAAGAAAAAGTTCTTTATACTTGAGCACATTGGGTGATGAACCACTTGATTTACCTGCAAATGGCCAAATGCTCAAGTTGTTCTACAAATATGACGTCTGATGCCATAGGGAATATTCTATATTGTATCTCTAACCTTATTCTTGTTGATTTGATTTGATTTATTTATTTCATTTCATATTTTATTATTTCTATTCTATGTTATTATATTAGATTTTATTTTAGTATTATTAGAGTAGAATTTCTATTCTAGTACTTAATTTTATATGATGATTTTGATTTATATTTGAATTGATAACTGCATGATGTAATTTTTGGGGCTTTGATACAGATTCTGGATTTTCACATTCCTTCATGAAGCAATGTGTCCCCATGTAGAATCATATGTTGACCACTTAAGCGTCAACTACCCCAAGAGCGAAGTACATTTCAGAGTAGTCATTTTTTATTTTATTTTATTTTTATTTTATTTATTTGTTTATTTTTATTTGAAGGCCTTCCAGTTGTCCAAATTAGGATCTGGAGGTACCATCGGAAATATCTGGATGTCTGATATATTATAGGCTCATCAAGGACTCAAAAAGGTGGCTTCTGGCCCTCCAAATATTCAGTATCCTAAGAATACTCAGAAAGCGTAGCGAAGGCTCCAAAAACATGGCAGAAAGGTGATTTTTAGCATGTTTTTGGGAAATATGACCCTTTAGAATTGGCTGAAATGGCCCAACCACTGACTCAGATTGATGTACTTGTCAAGAGGAATCCAAAAAATTTTATTTTTCCTCTAGTGGACCCCGCCAACAAAAGCGTAGCGTGGTCCACGCTACGCTTTTTCCAATATGACTGGTTTTTCTGAATTTCCAATTTTGACCAAAATGTAACAAAAAAACAAAATTTGCTCCAAAAATCCTCAAAATTGGTCCAGTGGCGCCTCATGAGGTATGTTATGCCACTAAAGAAGCATCAACAAGAATCTCCAAGCTATCCTTCTCATTTTTAATTTTTAGGGTTTCCTTCAGTTTGGCTTGCAATTGTTTGACTTTGACATTACAAATTTGATTTCTTGCTCTAGGAAGGAGATGATGATATTAGACCTTTCCAATTTGTATAAATTGATAATTGATATGTTATCCACCAAGATTCTCCTGATCACACACTATTTTAACTTCATGCACAATACAGAATCTCTTCTACCATTGATCATTAATTGCGGAAATAAAAACAATGGCATGCTCACATTAAAACCATAAACAATCATACATATGAACACAGTATTTTATGGGAAAGCTTAAAGCTGAAAACCCCCAACTATCTGTATATTATATTTCATAGATATCATGTAAAAATCATCATAAAAAGCTCCTCACAAGCTCTCAGTACAATCTCCAATTGCTACACACTAACCAAGCCCGATCTAGCAAATCACATGCTCCAATCTCTGCCACCTGATAGCTTGCCTCTACTGCGCAATCACTGCTGAAGAATGGCTCATAATTAACTTCGAACCACCTGGCTTGTACTGCGCAATCCTCATTGGCATCTCCATCAATGTGTGGTGCAAAATCATGCACCATTATAGTCACAACTGATAGTCACACTGCTCTTTCACCTACCTCTTCACTGGTCTCCACTGAAACTGTCCATGCACTGAAATTAACTGATGTATTCTTTAGTTGATTAACGAGTTTATAATTAGTGAATTAATTAATAATTAATTCACACCACTCTCACTAGTGTATCAATTAGTTAGACTAGATACAACTAGCTCAACTATGTTTAACTCAGTTAAACTGAACACAACTCCATTAACTTCCTCAATCAACTCCACCAAACTCTCTCACATGAGTTCTAACTGAAGTCTCCATGCAATAGCTCCACTTAACCCTCAAGAATAGCGTAATTCCTTCTATCAGGTCCTGTGCCACATCTGTGCACTTAAATGAAGTGCTCCAAGAGAATAAGATAATGTTTATAGTCCAAATATTATTAAGAGCTAGTAATATTCGACATATCTATTTTTAGACTGGCAATCTAAAAATATATTCCACCCAACATGTCTAAAAATAGAAGTCCATCTATTTTTCCAACTGGACCAACCATCCAAAAATAACATCCTGCAACTCATAAAATATGATCGACATGTCTAAAAATAGACTTTGCACCAAAAATAGTTTGCGGGCCCACTTAGTGAAGGCGACTTCTTTCCACTAAGCTCATCATCTTGTTGCAATCTCAACACAATTTGTCTTGGAGCTCTTTGGTGTGAGCATATTTTTCCTTGATGATCCTCTCTAGGTTTTCATGCTCTTCACTGGCCTCCAAGTCTACTAATTCAAAATCATGTTCCTCCTCATGCATAGATGTATGATCATGTTGTGAATGTAATCCCTGCTCTGCTAATGTGGGCTTGGCCCCTTCCTCAATATGAGGAGGAAAACCAAGCCTTTTGCCTCTCTGGTAGGTCTTAGTGACCTCAATCTTCCTCCTCACTAAATTGGTGCTAGGTGAGCCAACCCCCACATGTCTAGAAGGTGTTGAAGGTGCTGATGGTGTTGATGGAGAACTAGGGCTAGTAAGCTGGCTACTAGAAGACAAAAAAACATTTTCCTGTGTGAAATTTTCCCAAGTGATGTTCTTCTGCTCAAGTTGGTGTAAAACAATGATTTTGATCAGAGAACGGTGGAAGAGGCTGCTTTCAAGACTACTCTCCTTATGTTGGACCTTTTCTACCATCTTTGCCAAACTTCTGTAGAGGTAATAGGGAAAATTCAGTGGCTTTAACCCTGTGAAATACATAAGAAGTCTGACATGATACCCATACATTCTATAAATTATTCCCTTAGAGGTGACGTAATTCATGATGATCTTCATGCGTGGTGTGTACTTCTCAAGTAGGTGCCCAACAGGAAAAATCTTCTTCATGTGTTGTTGATGATGTCTTTTGAGATAGGGTTGATAATCATGAAGGGATAGATCTTGGTTCTCAAACCATTTTTCACCATGATTAGGTATGCATGTGGCCTCAGCTACTATATCTGTTGATATAGTGAAATTAACCCCTTCAATTGTTACTTTGTCCCTTTTGAGTTGAGTGGTAAACAACTTGGTCAATGTGGCATTGTATTTGACTTTATCAACTAGTTGACAAAAGGAAAACACCCTACTGCTTGAAAAAAAATGATTGGAAAATTGTGTAGACATCATTTCAAGAGTGGTTAAGGGCTCATGTCTTATCCCCTAGCCTCCATTGTTATAAGATTTACTCTCCTCCATTTGGTTGTTTGCAAGGGTAAAAACCCTAATATGACAAACCAGGGGAAGGGAGAAGAGGGATAGGATGAGTGGGTTAGGGAAGGGAGATTAGAGTGGGAAAATTTAGGGAGATGGGCAGGTGTCTTAGGGAACTTTAGGGAGTGAAATGGGAAAGGGAAATGAGATAGGAAATTTTAACACATTCCTAACTAGGAAAACTGCCCAAATTGGCAGAATTGGGCTAGGGTTTAGGGTTTGGGGCTTGGTAAACGTAAATGAGGGGATGTGAAGGCTGTGGGGGATGGTTTATAGTGTGAAGAAGGTTAAAAAATCTAGTGGAAAGTGAATTTACTTTGCAAACTATGAAAAAATGGCTAGCCACAAAAACACAACATGGAGGTCAATAAAGGGTTTTCACACTAAAACCATGAAATTGAGCTACAAGGAGGGGTTTCCTGAGGTGATACTTACTTGTTCAATTATGCTTAACACATTTAAAACCTTCAAAAGCCTTCAAAACTTGGTTTTATTCCTCCAAGAGAGAAAACATAGCCTTGGGAAGAAAGCGTAGCGTGGAGGGCAGAAAGCACATCGTGGCTACTTTTGACACCAAATTTGGAGAGTAATTGACTTGATTTTGCTGAATTTTCAGTTGATGATGGATGGGAGCTCTTCTTGAATGATATGAATGAACAAATGATCTTGTGTTTTTTGGTGGTCACTTTTCTTCATGGTAGTGGGATAACCCACTACATCCTTTTCACTTTGCTTTGAAAACTTGTAACTTTGACACTTTATTTGCAACTTTTGGAACATGATGAACTTATTACATATTAAAACACCAATTACATTTGAAATCAAACTTTATTGAACAAATTACCTATTACCACTCCTCCAATTGCCAGATTTTATGCATGGAATGATAGATTTGGTTTGCTTGAAACCCTAATGACCTAATGGAGACATTGAACTGTATGAAATGATGACGATGATGACTGGAATGATAATGATGACCTTTGAATGATGGTACACTCAGCTAGGTAATGAAAATTATCAACACGCAAAAAATTTTAGAGTGGAAATAGCCATAGATACATTTTCCAATGACCAAATTTTTATTTGAAAACCTACTGAAACCATAAAAATTTGACTCGACACCCTAACAACAACTTTGAAAGAGCACATTTGATCAGTGGTGATAGGCAAAACTGACTGACACTAACACTACACTCTATGGTTAAATGTGTATTAACTTAGACTGATTTCTTAAGCACTCGAGCTAGATGGGTCACAAAATTTCAATAATATGATTTGGAGAGCAGACATACTAAGCTCGTTAAGGGCCAAGGTCTGGATCATATTTTTAACGAAGGTAATGAGAAGGCTTTGGGTCTTATTTGTATGAATGATTTGTTGAAATTTTTAGCTTCACCTGAGCTTCAAAGGTTAGGATAAACTGAATGGTATAAGGACATCATTTATTATCTACTAAATCTTACATGTCCTAATAATCTGTTTGCTCATAGAAGAAGAGATCTAAGGTTGAGAGAAAATAAGTATTGCATCATGAAATATGGCCTTGGATGGAGAAATCCTAAAGGGATAATAGTTATGTGTGTTGATGAATTTGAATCGAAAAATCTCATTTCAGAGTTTCATGCAAGATTTTTTGGTGTTCATCACGCTACAAAGACTACCAACCACAAAATTCTTAGAGTTGACTATTATTGGCCTATGATATTTTCAGATGTGCAAAAGTATGTTATAATTTTCTAATCTCTTCAACTTTTCACTCAGAAGCAGAAGTTAGGTTCCCTGCTCTTACAACCTGTGGTTGTTGAGGCTCCTTTTCAACATTGGGGTTTGGATTTCATTGGAAAATTCAATGATAATTCTGGTAATGACTACTCATGGATTTTAAATGCCGCTGATTATTTTACTAAATGGGTTGAATCCATTCCTACAAAGAATGATACTGAAAATGTTGTTATGGACTTTATTGAAAATCAAATCGTTACTCGATTTTGCGTCCCAGCTAAGATTACTACTGATAATGACAAGACTTATGATTCTTCAGGTTTTTCATCTTTTTATTTCAAGTATGGAATTATTTGTCTCATTCATCAAACTACTATCCTCAAGGTGATGGTATTGCAGAATCAAGTAATAAAATTACTATAACCATTATAAAAAAGATAGTAGGAGACAATAAGCAGGTTTAGGATAGCAAAATCAAGTATGTGCTATGGGAAAATGAGATTACAAAGAAGAAAGCTACTGGAAAAAACCCATTTTAACTTGTTTATGGATTCGATGTAACTTTACCTGTGCACCTTAGGCTTACAACTTATCAACTTCTTCAACATTTTACTAATGAAAAATATGTTGTTCAACATCAAATTAATTATATGGTGGAGTTTGATGAAACTCTTAGAAATGATTCTGGTCATATTTGTAAAATCAATCTAAAGTTAAAAATATTTTTGACAAATATTCTCGAGCCAGACCTTTTTAGGTTGGATACATGGTAATATTATGGGATCGTAGGAACAAGAAGTCAGTAAGTCACAAAAATCTTAACAATTTGTGGCTTGGACCTTACATCATCAGAGGAACCGCAAGAAAAAGTTCTTTATTCCTGAGCACATTGGGTGACGAACCACTTGACTTACCTACAAATGACCAAATGCTCAAGTTGTTCTACAAATATGACGTCTAATGCCATAGGGCATATTCTATATTTTTTCTCTAAACTTATTATTGTTGATTTGATTTGATTTATTTATTTCATTTCATATTTTAGTATTTCTATTCTATGTTATTATATTAGATTTTATTTCAGTATTATTAAAGTAGAATCTCTATTCTAGTACTTAATTTTATATGATGCTTTTGATTTATATTTGAATTGATAACTGCATGATGTAGTTTTTGGGGCTTTGATACAAATTCTAGATTTTCAAATTCCTTCATGAAGCAATGTGTCCCCATGTAGAATCATATGTTGAACACTTAAGTGTCAACTACCCCAAGAGCGAAGTACATTTCAGAGTAGTCATTTTTTTATATATATATTTTTTATTTATTTTTATTTATTTAATTTTTTATTTAATTTATTTATTTTAAAATTTTAAAATTTTTAATTTGTAATTTATATATATATTCAGATTTCATCATCATCATGCAGCTTCTGGTCCTCAATTATAATCCAAATTTTGCATCCTTATGGGCCATTATGTAAAAATGATTCTACTATGTTTATAAAGAAATGTAACACATCTATATAGCTTAATATTTTTGCTACAGAGTTTTCACTCTAGGGAGTTTTTTTTCTTAGCTCATTATTTGTGTTTTTTAAAACTTATAATCGGTAAGTTTTTCTCCCACACATTCCCCAAATCTAGTGCAGGGCTCGATTATGAAGTCTTAGGTGAGTCCTAATGTATAGAGTCTATGTAAATTACCATACCAGATCATCTGTAAAGTGTCGCATAATTTGGTTGTATTTAGAGGTCAATTTTTAATTGTTGAAATTCCCCTCTGAAATTGGATTTTTATGTAAAAATTAATGAAAATATGTAAAAAGTGTTTTCTATAGAAGTTATAGGGGGTATGAGTACTTAATTTTACACATAAACTCTTAAAATTTCTATTTAGACACACTTTGAGGGTAGGAAAATACGTTTAACCCCTTTAGAGTCGTTATTTTTATTTGTACGAAAAAAATGGCAAATGATTAGTTGAAAATTGGTCAGAAAAATTAAAATGACAGAAAATAAAAATCTCTCCAAGTGGAAAAATAATTTAAAAAAGGTTGTGGAATTTCCGAAGAAGTAAATAAACTAAAAAGTCAAGGAATATCCATGATTCAAGCATGAAAAGTCCCACAAGAAATTCGTTGGGCGAAAAGAATTAATTTCCTAGGAAAATCGAATTTTTTGGTCTAAGGAAGTTATTTTGAAGGAGAAAATTTCAAGGAAAATATTTTTTGAAGATATTCCATTGGTCCAAACCACTCCAGTGTCAAGATATGGTCCACTGAAATCATTATCAAGGCCAACAAATATTTTTCCTCTGGATCTGTGCAACATCATCAAGGATTCGAATTTGTTAGAAGCATATAGCCATGGATCAAGTCAAGCTAGCTATTTTTTCCACTTGGAGGGTTCTAGCTCTCTCTTTTCCTATATAAGGAGGCTTTAATCTCTTCATTTGAACATGAAAAATTAAAGCTATTGGCTACTGAACCTTTTGTACTGGAAATATTTTATGATCAATAAAGCAAGTCTTTGTGGATAAATCTTGGTTTTGTTCTTCTTCCATGACTATGGTAATATTGATTCATTGTGCTTAATTTTCTACTCGTATAATATAATTGTTATTTCGATTTGCTTCCATATATTTACTGGTGTATTGTTACCTTGCATTGGTACTTGGATTTGGAGAAGTACTATAGATTTGGATGTTGCTAGTGGGTTTTCGGTTAAACCTTTAGGACTTCCTTTCATTTTATCATGCAATCCCATCTGGATCTAACAATCTATCTTTGAAATTGTGTATAAATATTTTTATTTGAATAATATCTCAAGCGTGAGGGGACGTTTTGATTTAAACTATCCAATTATTGAGCATAGAAGTGAAAGAAACCACTTATTTTTCTTCTAAAGTATTATCTGACAAAAAAATAATGCAAGGTTTCTTAGCCATTACTTGTGGCAAAATATATTTATCTCATTTATTTTCTCTCTATTTTTCTTTAACTTAATCGATCTGCTATTTTAATATCTTACTATTTGTTAATTAAGGAATGGTTTTACTCATATTCCTTGAACTAACCCTTGTAAAATTGTAAATATACCTTGTATATATTTTATAACCCTTGTAAATAATTTTATCCATCTTGTATATATTTTTGGGACTTATTTTCTTGCAGATTTGAAGGAGGAGGATAAGGATTTGGTATAGATCTATTTGTAAATATTTTGCAGGTGCATTTTCTTTAAAATCAAAGGGAAATCAAATTTGTTTAAGGTCAAACCCTCATCTAGCCTGGACAACTACAGTTTTATGGTAGCTTAGGTCAAAATGCATGGAAGTGAATGAATATGAGGGTGTGTCAGGGAGTGGCAATGAGTGCTAGTTGTCATGAAATGGAGGGAGTGAGAAGGTATTATAAGCATTCACACACCATATTTACGACTCACTTCTTACCATACCCACACCATAAAAAAACCCTAAAAATGTCATTCTTAAATTCTCTTGTGTAGTTTCCTAATGTCATTCAAGTAGAATATCACAATTACTTATGTCGGTAATGGTGCGATCATTTTTTTATTCTCTTAAAGGAACATTTTCTAGACATGAACCCCATCAAACATAAATCATCGAGTGAAAATGAATGGAAATGAATGAATAAGAGGGTGTGTTGGGGAGTGTCAGCGAGTCTCAGACGTGCCAAGGGGGGAGTGACAAGGCATGCTATGGAATTCTATGAAATTTCGAGAAGTGCCAGGGTGTGCTAACATGTGCCAGACAGTGCCAAGGCATGCAAATGCATGCCAAGAATGCCAAGACATGCCATCTATTAAGGCATGGCGAGATGTGCCAAGTGTTAGGGTATGTCAACGCGTGTCAAGGAGACTTATCAAGCGACAAAAGGGAACACCAAGTTAAAATGCAAATAAATGAGCACATATGAGGGTTAATAAATCAGGACCTTACCTTTTCAAGAGGGGCATGCTTGGCATACCAACACTAGTGCCAATACATGCCAAGGGCCAAGTTTTAGCGTGTCTTAAGTGCCAAATCATCCTCTATTACTTCTCTCTTAATTGTGAATAATTGATCTCAAATAAATTTTATCTTAAACCATGCCAAGGAATTCTAGGGCATCCAAAAAGATGCCAATAATTTTCAAGTGCCACTAAGTGCCAAGAGGCAATATGTGCCAGGGAGTTATAGGGCATGCTATGGAGTTCCAGGTTTTCTAAGGAGGGAGTGAAAAGTTATGCTAGATATTTCCAAGGAATGTTAGAGGGCTAGGGAAGCATACCAAGATGTTCCAAGTGCCAATGTGTGTTGAGTGTTAGCGATTTCTAGGGAAACACAAGGTAGCACTACGTAAAAATGCATGGAAATGAATGAATAAGAGTGTGTGACAGGGAGTGTCAATGAGTTCCAAGTGTGTTAAGGAGGAGTGACATGGTATACTAGGCAAAGCTAAGTCATGATAGTGTGCCAGAGTGGCATGTGGCCAATATTTTCCAGGTGCCAAGGTGTGCCAACACATGATAGGAAGTGTTAGGGAGTCCTAGGGACACACAAGGGAGCACTAGGTGAAAATTATGCATGCAAATGAACAATTAAGAGATTGTGGCAGGAAGTGTCGGTGAGTTACAGGTGTGCTAAGGATGGAGTGACAAGGTATGCTAGATGGTAGGGAAACATGCCAAGATGTGCCATGTGCTAGGGTGTGCCAATGCATGTCAGTTATTGTTATGGAGTGAGAGGGAAAAACAAGGGAGCAATAGTTTCAAATGCATGGAAATGAATGAATAAGAGTGTGTGACATGGATTGTTAGAAAATTCTAGGTGTGATAAGGAGGGAGTGACAATGTATATTAGGTAGTACCAAGGAATGTTAGAGTGCCAGGGCAACATGCCAAGATGTGCCAAGTGTCAGGGTGTTCCAATGTGTGTAAGGGAGTGTTAGGGAGTGCCACAGAAACATAAGGGAGAACTAGTTCAAAATGCATGGAAATGAACGAATATAGAGTGTGTGATAGGGAGTGCCAGTGAGTTACAACTCTACTAATGAGGGTGCCCACAACGTTTCCCGCA
>CM076572.1:596322429-596459929 GCA_034641835.2 Pinus albicaulis
GTCCCCAGCGGAGTCGCCATTATGTTGGGGTTCCCATGTTTTGGCTAGGTTGACAAAGACCAAAATATGAGACAACATAGAACCACTTTGGGACCTTAGGATCTAGCCCTCCTGGGTCCAGAGAGGGATCTCTCTATACAAGTCAAAGGATATATCTTTGAAACTATAAGTTATGATTTTAGGCTAGTTGTAGGCTCAGGTTGTTGGTTTGTTTGATTAAGAGTTTGGTTGTTGGGAATCAGGAAAGGAGAGTCCAATATAAGGTAAGGGTGAGCATAGAGTAAACTAGGCAAAGGTAGATAACTCAGAGAACATCAAGGCCATTGGGAAATGGAGTCAAGAAAGGGTTTACTTGTTGTTCAATGTGCAAGCTTTCAGTTGGGCTAGTCATCTAAATTATCTGGATCTTTAGAGATACTGGGTGGAATGGAACATTAAGGACTGAAAATGAAAGGAGGAGAACCATCTAGTCCAGTCTATAGATCAGGTCAGAGGTCATTTAACTCCAGACCTGCTTGGACCAAATTAGAGGCAATACAAGGGATCTTAGAAAGGCTAGTTGGTCGCGCAAGGATCCTAGTGGACAGGGTTAATACTAGTCCCTAGTGTTCCCAAACCTTCCAGCTAAATCCTAACCAAAACATCTAAATATAGATTTCATCAATTCATACATCAGAGAGTGAGCAATAACATCCACTACACTAGTTAAACCAATCGAAATCAATATTCAGATAAAAATTTAAGAAGAAAACATAAAGGGCTGGGAGAGCAGCAACATAAGGCACCTAACAAGGGTGAATCCTATGCCAAACTTCTGATGCAAGCCAGTAGAAATGAAATGAAATGAAACATGAAATAAGAGCAAGTCAATCACAAATACATAGAAAGAGGAAACATCACCAGCTGCTTTAGATCAGGATCCAAAGAAATGTGCTTGTCATATTAAAAACAAAACCAATCAGGTACAACATTGCCCACAGCTTGAACATTCAGTCTGAATACATCAAATCTCAGCCTATCTTACAATATACACAGAGAACTTATCTCAAGAGGAGAATACTTGCATTTCACTGATATCTCATCAACAACCTTTACAATGTTTCCTGTTGTGTTTTATAGCAGTGGGAACACAAAGATCAACCGAAGAAGGTAGGTGAACATTGAATGTCACATTTAAACACAACAATGAATGCAGGGCTGAAGCCCATTGTGCTTGAAATGCTGTATGTTTAATCTCTGCCACTTTCCTTGTGGGAGAAAGATCTGCTACAGATATGATCTTGAAAATTTTGGTCGAAGTACTCCTGGTGTCATGAACAAAAGATAAAATAAACTGCTGAAAGGTCTATCTCATAAATGTTCTGGAATTTTCAAGTCTGTTTTCTGGTGGAAAAAATTTCAGGGACATGGTGCATAATAAAATCTGTATGGGTGCCATGTACTTGATGAAGAAAAAACATTATGCTGATGAAAAACCCTGATATTACCTTTTGCCTGTGCTTGGGATCCTTTGATCGATCCTCGGGGTCTGTAATCTGCTGCTTTGTCTCTGAAAACATTGACTTAGGGCTCGAGATCTTCATTGGCTTGCCTTAATCTTCCTACTTGTACTGAATGACTCTACCTTTCCATTTGCTTCTGACAGGGTAGCTTGGGCTTTCAATAGCGCTGGAAGGTTTTCCATAGAGTTTTGGATCCTCTTCTTTAAAGCAAATACTGTCAACCGCTTTCTTTGAATTTCTCGTGGTAGTACCAGCTCTTGGATTTAATACTGTCTGGACAACTTTTCCATGTAGAATCATGGCGGTATTTCACCTTTGGAAACCCTGCAAAACAACAAACCTGTGAGGAAAACCATGGATGTGAATGATGGAGGAGGCGGGGACACACGGTGGACGTGGAAACAAGCCATGCAGATGAGAACTCGGGGAGAAATCGTGACTAATGTTGAAACAAGCCTTTGATGGGGGGGTTGATGAACACGAGCCACCACATAATGAGAAAAATGAATGATAATCGTTATAAGACGCGAAAAGAGCCAATTATACGAAATCAAGGTGGGAGGGAGCACTGAGTGTGCACGTGGAGCTGACGTGGCGAGGCTGGGTGACGAGGAATCCGCCAACTGAGGATAAGTTTGATTACCGTCAACTGTGGTGGAGATCGACAAATGGAGCAACAAAGTGACCGCAGGGCATGATGGTCTGTCGTTACAAAGTGTACGTTCGATGAATGAGTGCCGTTGGATGAGGGCTCCAAGATCCGACGGCGGCTATTTATTCCGTCACCCGTCTATCACCCAACAATACAAGAAATGAAAGAGGTTTCGGGGCCAAGCGTAGGACACGCGGCAGGTAATGTATGGAATCATTGGGTGATGGAGGAAAACCGCCGTCTGTAGATGAGCTGTGCGGAAAATACTGGCGGTTTTTGAACTACGAAGGCGGGATGGGGACCACCGCTTCGGGCGAGCTCCGCACCGTCGGATCATTCATTAATTCAGACAGCGGAGATCCATCGATCTATAAAAACATATTAACACCCCCAAAATGCGCGTTTGCAAAGGTTTTTAATGATTTTTCGTGCGGAGAAAGGTTTGGAGGGGCTAAGCGCCTGGCAAATTCGGTGTTGGTCACGGCGCCGGGTCTTATGGAAAAAGGTGCGGAGGCTAATGGGGAAGGGGCTAAGGCCTCATATGTGAAATGTATGTATTTTTACTCATTTTCAATGCAATTTTGGGCCAGCCAGGGGTAACGATAGGGCAAAGAAGGGTAGGAAAGGCCAAAATAGGGGCAGGGAAAGGATTTCAAGGGGGTTTCGAGGAATTTGAGGATAAGGAAGGGGGGAAACTTGGGGGGGAAGAAAAGGAGAATTGTGGTATTTGCAGGGATATGAGGGGTAAAATATGCCCTTTGAAGAATGGATCATCAGAGAGGATTAGAATTGGGAGCAGCACAAAGAGACTCCAAGGAGGATGGATTTTCAGGGGAAAGGCATTCCTTGGAGGCTCCAGAACAATCTAGCCCCCAGCTTGCTTGTCAGGAATTTCATAGGGGGGCTAACAAAGTAAGGGTTGCTGCTGATCATATTATTGAAGGATATGCACTATTAAATCTGTTATCAGTCATATGGCTGCATCTCCAACTCTGGAATACCTTAGGGTATTCTCATTGTTGTAGAAAATCCTTTTTTTTGGGATATTACAGCAGGCGATTGACGAAAGGAAGTCAAAAGTTAGGTACCAATGTCATAACGAAGGGGAAGCTTGAAATAAGATATAAAAGCCTGAGCAAGAGTCGCAAAGGTGGTATGAGAGGGTGAGGCCTGATCAACATACCACTTAGAAGCTTCACCTATAAGCGTACGTTGGAACAACTGAAGACGGAAAAAGTCCTCGGTAATGGAGTTAGACGAACGCCACATGTGGAAAGATCAAACATGATTTTTAGGATCTTCTCCAGCAAGGCCTTCGAACTAGGGGATGTTGGAAGGGAGCTTGGTTGGCATAGTAGGCCAACTAGCGTCATGGTGTATAGGGTCATTGGTCAACTGGTTAAAATCGGGAAGATTGAGGCCTGCCATATAGGGGAGCAAGGGAGCAACCAGAGTAGTTCCTGTTGCGGTCCAACTAGTAGTATTCCCAGCATTAGGGCCAGGGCTACCACCAGCGTTAAGTCCTGAACCAGACATGGTGAAGGTGACAGGAGGAGAACTGGGGGCGGAACTAGAAGGAGAACCTAATGAACCAAAAGAGGAGTTAGAGTGTGGACTTGGTGGAGGACTAACTCGAATCCTACGTGGAGGAGTAAGTATTCCTATCGGAAACTGAGGATGAAGGCCAAGAAGTCTCTAGGATAAATGCCTTGGTGGCACAATGATGACGACACAAACACGACATAAAGGGAAGAGAGACCAACAAGGGCAGATAGGTGCAGTATCAACCGATTACAATGTCAAAACAAGGGCAGAGAGCTGCAGGATCAATTTATTTCAATGTTAAAGTCTTTTCTTGGTGGTGTTAACCAAGCTCTTCTTCACTTAGGGTTTGTGTGTAAAGTGTGTAAATTTTAATTTTTAAACCCAGACGTTTGTATAGAAAAGAAAAAATGTGTTGTATAACCGTAAATAAACCTACAGATAACAGTATATGAAACTGAAATAATAGCAAATAAACAACTAATAATGCAATAATCTAAACCCAAGGAGGCGAGCCTCTCAACAAGTAGTCTGTAGGTGGGAAAAAAACTAGTCAAAACACACAAAAATAGCCAATAGATCTAAGGTCGTGAGGGACAGGGATCTAAAGGTACGATCTGCTAGAAATAGGTGTAGATAAACAACAAAAAATCAGAGGAAAAATTATTGTAAATGAGGTGGAAAAAGGATATCTACTGGAGGCAAACGAAGTTGAATCTAGAGGAAAACCCAAACAAAACTAAAGGAGGTGATTTGGATGGATAAATAGCCAATCTGAAGTGAATCTGAAGGTGAGGTATCAGATCTGAAAAAATGGTTGAACACTATGAAAATTTCAGACAGCCTACGACAGCTAAAACTCTTCCACAAAGTGTGGAGGGTACTGAAGCCCAATGGGGCTAGGTTCCCACTTTTTTGAGCAAAAAAGAACAAGTAAAGGTTCAAACGGGCAGAGACGGAGGTCAGAAAACCCTGAACAGAGGTCCAGAAAAACCTAGAAAACTTTCTAAAAAATTCGCGCAAAAGGTGAGGTCGTAGTTTCTGACTTGTTTCTTGCTAAGGTCATAGATTTTGGGTAGTTTTTAGTGTCTTGAAGCTCCAGTTCGCAGGTTTAGGGCCAAAAAGTGCGACCTACACTTCCGGCACTCTCAGGAGCAGGTTTCAGCAAAAAGTGTCGTCTCAGCTACGGCTGATGTCTGTCACCTATGCAATAGGTCCGAAAACACATGGAAGTTAGAATGTTTAAAATTTTAGGGGTTTATAGGTTAAAAAAACATCAAGAAAAGAAAAAAACGAAGCTGAAGAGAAATCCTAGGGTTTTAAGCAACTGGATATGTACGAATATGAAAAATGACACTGGTCGTAATCGTAAACTCGTGTGGAGTCACCAATTGTTAGTATGAATCTTAATTGCAAGTGTACGAAAAAAGACCACTTTAGTTGTGCATAACAAACAACCCTAACTGCAAAGATGGTTGCCAATATCTTCAGATTTGCAATTAGGTGATCAAGATAAATCCTTCAAAAATCTAGATCTATGCATCAAAAGACATTAAGCAGTAGATAAAAACGAGATTTACTCCATGCATCCAATAGACAAGACAAGAAGATGTTGAATGAATTTTATATTAAGGGCAACTGGGAGGAAAACATAGAAGGATGTTACCAGTTCTCCTCAATGGGATGGGTTCTTGTAAGTCCTCAACACTTAAGATCTAAAATTCCTCTCTCTTGATGGTGTAGAAAACCCAGACAAAAATGGAACTCAAAGGGAGCTCACAAGAAAAAAGATGGAAAAATATGACAATGATGGTGGATCAAAGTCAGATGAAAAGTATAGAGCCAGAGTGATTTTTAGGCAAAAAAAGGTGGTGAATGAATGGAAAAACCCTACTATTTATAACAAAATATTGAGTTAGTCTAGATATTGGTGCATAGTTAAAATATTGTTAACCAAATCAAGATCCAACTTTTACGGAATATTTTATTTTATTTGTTGGAGGGAAAAATAATTTGACTTGGGTCAATTCCCTTTATTTGTAAATAATAAATAAATAAATGATTTATTTATCATTTTAAGGATGTGGTTGAGTAATAATCAAATAAATAATGATTTATTTAATTATTAATGAATGATTTAGTCAAATTTAACAAGGAATATTATTTAAATAAGGTTTAAATAATTATTCCTAGAAAATAATAAGATAAATAATAATTTATCTAATTAATTTTCCTGTTTTGGGTTAAATATGTCCAGGAATATTAATTAAATTGTTGTTTAACTAATTATTCCTTGAGTAAAATAAAAAAAATGTGGATTTATCTAATATTTCCTCATGGGGTTTCATGTTTAGACCATAAACAACTTAATAAAGGTGGTTTACTAAGTTATTTTTCATAGTGAAAGTAATTTTACTTAGAGTAAAATTGGTCTTACATGGTGTACTCAGGTCCATCTAATAGTAACATGTGATATGACCAAAAAATGGTGTAACAAAGACTATTTTATGTGGTATGAATCTCAAACTCAAAGATTCAAGGACCACTTGAGTTTTCAGGAGTTTTGTCAAATCAAGGACAATAGAATACCAAGGCATCATCATAGAGGTGGTGGATTCATTCAGAATCATGATCGACACCATACTATCGGCAGGTTCTTTTTACCCAATTTTGATGGGTCATCCAAGTGCACTGCCAAATCATGGGCAGAGAAACTTGACATCTACTTTCATTTGAACAAGGTTCCAGAAATGGAGGCCATTAATATTGCAGCTCTACACCTTGAGGGTGAATCACATGACTGGTGGTTCCATGGCCTGTCTACATTGGGTCATGCCAATGTAACTTCATATTAAGAGTTCAGTAGAAGGCTAGTAGAATGGTATGATAGAAGAAATCCTGAAGCACCATTCATGGGGCTTGGAAAGCTAAAACAATCAAGTAATGCAAAAACTTACATCTCTGAATTTTTAAGACTTTCTATTATGGTTCTTGATTTATCTGCAGTAAGAAGGGTGTACATGTTCATTGATGGGTTGGATGAACCTCTTCATGGGTTGGTTAAGTCTACCAAGTCCACTACCTTACAAGATGCCATTGAAAGGGCTAGAGACCTTCAATATGCCTTTCCAAATGCAAAGGCAACATTTCAGCATAAGCCCTCTTTTCCATCAAAGGGAAAAGAAGAAAAAACTGCTCCTTCAAAGGAGAGTCAATATAAAAAACCTCTTGATGATGATGTCCAGAAAGATCTAAGGAGAAGGAACATTTGCTTCACTTGCCAAGAAGCTTGGGCACCTGGACATAGATGTGCAGTTGGAAAATCACATTACATAGAGGTCTTCTCAGATGATGAGGAGGAAGAGGAAGATGAACCAAGAAGGGGTCACAACGCTGAAACTACAGGAGATGAACCAGCACCACCAGGAGATGGGAATGGAGCATTTAATCCTATTGGAAGGGCTATAGCATCATTAAGATGAGTACCTAAGTACTTGACCTTAAGATTTCAAGATTCCATCTTGAATCAGATGGTTTCTGTTTTGGTTGATAGTGGGGCTACCCATAATTTTATTGATGCCCAACTAGCGCAAAGGAGGGCAATACCCACTGATGCTTTTGAGGGATTTTTTGTTTTGGTCCCAGGAGATAGAACTATGCAATCCATGCATTACGTTCCATCATTATCAATCACCATGGGAACATATACATTGATTGATCACTTCTTTTTGGTTGACATACCTAACACCAATGTGATATTGGGTGTTCAATGGTTGATTACTTTGGGTAAAGTCACCACTGAATGGGAGGCTTTGCAGATGGAATGGGTAGATAAAAAGAGTGGTAAGACTCAAATTATCAAAGGCATGCATACATATCGCTCACATACAAATTCCACACATAAATTAGAGATGGATTTATGCAGTGGAAGCAAGGACCTTACAGTTCCATCTATTATGATTATGAGATTGTTGCATGGGACACTATTATTTAGTGGCAAACCACATGGGAGGCCACCTGATTCATATTTTTTGAGAGATGTCTCACAACATGATGCTCCAAGCATAGATCCAGGAGGTATGGGAGCGTTAGAAGACCATGAGACAACGCTAGGAGTCTTGGGTAGGCTTAAGGAGGAGGGAGACATTCTCCCAACATCATCATTACCCACTCTCATTTTAGATTTTGTGCTGTGGGAGGAGGTGCATGGAAGTAATGACCTTCCAAAATGTACCTTTGGCATGAGTGATGTCAAGGAGGAGAGCAACCATATGAAAAAAATTCCTTTTGATAGATCATCAGTGTTGTCACTATGGAAGATTGATCCATATTGGAAATCACAACTATTGATGGATTATTCCAAGGATCTTCACCTATGCATGATACTTGATGACCAACTACATGAAGAGGGATATTCATTCCAAGAAGGAGTCATCTATTATCATGGTAGGATATTCTTATCTAGAGCCTCCAAGCTGAAGGAAAAGTTACTACAAATAGCTTATGAAGAGTTCTTTTTCAGCCACACTTATTCCATGAAGGCCCAAAACACTATCATGGAAAGCTACATTGAGGAAGGCTTTGAAGGAGAACTATATCAGAATTTTCAAAGATGCATGAACCATGTCGAGTTTGGACAACAACATAACTCTATGAAGAAGTTAATTCAGTCACCTCTTTCCTCTTTTGGAATGAGAGGAGATAAATCTATGCACCACTCCATTTGTTTAAGGAGGAATTTTGGTGAAGAATATGCTCATGTAAATAATGTTTATTTTATGAAGATATGCATTCTTTTACCATGTTTATGTAGGCCATATCTCCTAGGAGGAGCACTATTCCATATAAAATTCATGGCCAAATTTAGGCCACAAAAAAAATCTGAACATGGCCACTCCCTTGGATATCAAAGGGAGATTTTGTATCATTGTGGGTGCACTCCTAAAGCACCAAACATATCTCACACTTTTAGCCATAGTGATATGACTTGGGCAGCAAGTAAGTGGTGGGGAATATACTTACCACATCATGATCTGATGCAGTCAGGAGATTTACTACGCTGGTTCCATATGTGGGACTATGACTTGTTGGGGTCCCATGATTTGGAAAATTGGTAGACCAAATGACAGGGCAACATGAAACCAGTCTTTGGAGTCCTAGGACCTAGCCTTCCTGGACTCAGAGATGGATCTCTCTATTCGATGCAAAGGATGTGTTCTTGTTTTCTTTAGATGGTTGATTTTAGGCTAGTTGTTAAGTGTAGGGTTCATTGATTCTGTTGGTTGGGTAAGATGAACAGGTAGAATAGGTGGAGTGAGAGGTCTTTAAATCATTGGGCTATGGAGTCAATAAAAGTCATGAGTATCTCAATAATGAATCAGATTTTGTTGCAGGGCCAATCTAGTGTGGTTAATGGATCCTTAAGGTCATGAGTGAAGTGAAGTGAACATTAAGTTTGGGAAAAACAAGGTAAGGCAAAGGGCAATGAAGTATCCTTTGTCATATACCCATAAACAAGAAGGTCTTAAATATGATAAGAAAAAGATACTAATCATGAGATAGGGAAAACCGTTTACTCAATTACAATACTTAAACAAATAAATATCTAAGATAAACATTCCAGTGAAACATAGAAAGCATAAGAGCTTATCTAACTTTAGTAAATTCACCTTAAAAATTAGAAAACATATAATATGACACAATAACTTTCATCAATCAAAGAGGGAACTCCTAAACATCATTGATTAAGCTATAAATAACTCTGAGGCAAACTGATAGGCATGGGCAAAGGGAAAGATCAGAACAAGACCTCTTTGACTTAACCTAGCAAGCAGTACTTCAAAGAGAGGTTTAAAGACAGATTTTAGATAATTTCAAACAAGCAGGGCTTACCATGAGTCATATTTGTAAACTAGTATATTAATCTATGGATGAAACAAACATGCATAAGGAGGCTTGAAGAGCAGTTAAGAATTCTTCAAGCACACCCAGCAGAGGAAAACATCAAGGCCATAGCAAATAGGAGGACTAAGGTGCTTCAAGGAGCATTTATCAACCTATACTTTTATGTTCTATAGCAACAAAGAAGAATGAAACATAATGATAAAAAGAAAACATAAGCAAATTAAGAAGACATCACCATTAAACAAGCTTAGGAATCCGGCAAACAAGCTTCTCCATCATCAATCCAAGCAAGCCATTCATCAACTTCACAAAACCAATTTCTTTTCCAAGCTCATAAAAACCATGTATTTCTCTCTAATTTCATCAAATTCCAAAATTTACAATGAGGCCATCATGCTCTATTTAACTCAGAAAAGGAGGGAAAAAACCATAGATAGGGTTGGAAAATGTCAAAATCAGTCATAAATGTCATTTATGCCTAAGAGACCATGCAATGCCCAAGGCACAAAATATCTCATGAAATAAATGCTAAAATAACTTCTTGCACCTAATTCTAGAGTGATTTGCTTCAAAAAAAACTTAAAAATGATTTTGCAATAAATGAGTATGTTTTGTTGACTTTTGGTCCAAAACACATTAAATAGTCCATTTGCGTAGTGCCACTTTCAGCAGAAAATAGGGTCTTTTGCAACTAAGTTTTGGACCCCTTCTCGATGTCAAATTTGGATCCGTGATGGCTCTTTGGAAAGCTGGATGAGTCTAATTTCCAAAAATTCTTTTATTTTCCAGATCCAGCTCCTGTAGCCTAGCCAAAAAGTCAAAAATCCCAAGACTTTCATTTGCGCAGCGCCAGGCCCAAAACAGTGGCAGAAAGGTGAAAAAAGTGAGGTTTTTTGACCTTTTGAGGGGTCAAACCTGCTCCAAATCATCTGAAACTTGGTGAGAATAACGTACTAAGTGTGATAAATCAAAAAATTTCAAGTTATCCTCTTGAAGGTGCTCCATGTGTTAGCGTAGTGCCATTGGCGCTGTGCTAATGAGCCTTAAAAATTAAAAAAAAACAAAAATTGCTCCAAAATCTCTCAAAATTGGTGGAGACCTTCCTTAGGGGGTCTTGGACAACTTTTGAGAAGCCTCAGTAAAAAATCCAAGGCTATCATGCTCTTTTTCCTCCTTTAGGGTTTGGGCGTCATGGAGGGTTTCCTTTAGTTTGGCACAAACAAGCTTGTGCTTCATTGCATAATACCTTGTCATCTTTTTTTTGAGGGTCAAACCCCTTTTTATCTTCTTGAAGTGCTTGTGTTCATTATTATAATATTTAATGATGTATTGGGCCATACCAAAATCCCTCTCCCACTCCTTGATTTGTGCATCCTTGCTTTGGATTAGCAGTCTAGTGGCCATTTCCTTCTCTTCGGTGTCACTGTATGGGTCAATGAATTGAGGTTTTTGAGTAGGTAGTTTTCTTTTCTTACCTTTATTAACTTGGTCCATCTTCTCTTTGCCCTTGTCAAACCTTGGAATGGATGCATATGGCAAGGCCCCTTGCCTTTTGGAGGCAACAAACACTTGCCTTGGCCCTCTGTGGTATGTGCATGTGAGAGGAGTGATGGTGGTTTTGGAAGTGTTTTCATCATGGCTGTGACCCTTGGTGTTGTCATCAACTCCTTCACCTTCATTATGATCCTCATCATTCATCCCATGATCTGTTTGATTGTTGCTTTCTTGACCTTCAACACCATCATCATCATTACCTTCTTTACTGCCTTTTGCACTGTCATCTTGGTTTTCAATGTGATCATTAGCCTCTGTACTTGCTTCACTTTGGTCTTGTTCATCACTAGGGTCCTTCTCTTCATCATCTCCTGCACTGTTGTTATTTTCATGTTCATTAAGAGACTGATTAGTGTCATGACTATCATGACAGCTGTCATGACTTTCATGACTTTCTCCTTTGCTATCCTTTTCCTCACTGACTGTCCTATCAGTGTCATTTTCTTTGTCATTGTCCTCTTCATCAAAATATTTTTCTGCCTCATCATCTGTTTCCATGGAATCTACCTCATTTGCCTCTTCTTCATCCTTTTTTTTATTGCTTTTTTCTCCTCCTTCAAGGCTTATGTCATTTTCACTTTTAACCTCCTCATTTCCTCTAGCATCTTCTTCCATGTTGACAGAATTTTGTTTACTATCTTTTTGACTGTCAGCCTCCTCTTCATCTTCCTCACTATCTTCTTGGTAATCATTGTGTTAATCTACATCATCCCTTTCTGCACTTTGGGCTGACTCATTTGCATCACTATCATCACTGCCTCCCTCATATTTGTCATTGTCTTTGTCTTCACCACTGCTATGCTCACTTCCCTCTTCTTCACTATAATTTCCTCCTTGCTCTTCCTCAATAAATTATGTCCCTGCCTCACTGATTTCATTACCTCCACTTTCATCCTCTTATTCACCATTACCACTGTCACCCTTTTGTTCATCATTTCCACTGTCATCCTCTTCATTTGATGCATCAATAGAAGGGGAAGGAGGGAGATTTTCTTGGGATGAGGGTACTTGTGCAGATGAGGAGGGAAAATTTGGTTGAAGAGGAGGTTGGGGTTTTGTTAAGACTTCATGTGATATGAATACCTCCCAAGGGACACCTTGCTGCTCCAACTGATGTAATACCACCATTTTGATCAAATAATGGTGGAACAAGCTATGAATTTGTTGTGGGTAATTCCTCCTCCGAACAACAGAAGACATTTTCTCAATGCTCCTATAGAGATAGTAGGGTAAGTTTAGAACCTTAGCTCCTGTGAAATGCATAAAGAGTCTGACATGATAGGTATAGACCCTGGAGTACCTCCCCTCACAGGTGAAGTACTTCATGATAACCAACATCAAGGAGGCAAATCTGTGTTTGAGCTGTGAGAAAGGAAAAACTATTTTGCTGCCTCCTCTATACCTTGTTTTGATAAATGGCTCTAAAAATTCTTTGTCCAATTTTCCCTTTTTAAACAAATTTTCACCCACAGCTGGGATACCTGTAGCCTCAGAGATGGCACTTGTCGAGATCTCAAAATCCACTCTTGCAAGGCTTGAGTGTTTGTTGCATAAATTGAGAATGAGGAGCCTTGTAATCTCAGGATGGCTCTTTACTTGTTTGACCCTCTCACAGAATTGAAAACATCTTGTATTTTAAAAACATGACAAGATCCTAGGAGAGGAGGTGATGGCCACTGTGATTTGAGGTTCCAATCTATTTACTTTTCCTCCCTTATGTTTTGGTCTCAAGGGCCTTTGACCTTTATTACTACCACTCTTGTTCTCAGCTCCATACATAATGATGGGAGATGTTGGTTTACAAATAGGGTTTGGTGAAGCAAGGTGAAAAGGTGATGGAGTCAACTTTGGAGAATGTGTGGTGTAGAGGCTAGGGTTCTTAGGGTTTAGTTTTCCTTGCAGCTTAAGGAGGCCCTCTCAAAGGTGTATTGCAGTCACTTTAACTCACTTACCCTCACATGACATCAAAAATGGCTTTAAGGAGGTTTTAAACACAAAGGCTCATTTGCATGCCAGAACTAGGATTTATTTGTCTAGGGTTTGAACTTTTAAATCCATAAAAGACTAAAAATTTATGGAAAATTTCTTTGGGGACAAGTAAAGGAGGTAACTTACCAATTTTTGGTCCTTTTGTAGACTTTGGAAATCAAATGGAGGACAAAATTTGAGCTTGAGGCATGCTTTTTCTTGTTTTGGGGGCTTCTAGCATTTGTGCAGTGCCCTGTCCGAGCTATCGGGTCGGCCCATTTGTGCAGTGTCGGCAGGGCCTGCACTGTGGTTAGCGTAGCTTCGGGTGCGTGCACTGTCTACTGGTCTCCGGGTGAGTCGAGTGGAGTGTTTGCATAGTGCCTGAGAAGTTGCGTAGAGGTGTCGGGTGGACGCAACGTTTGCTGGTCTCCAAGCGAGTCGGGCCCGTGTTTGCACAGTGCCTGATATTTGCGTAGCTCTGGGAAACATTTGCGCAACGCCGTTCAAATTTGAATGGGCGGATGACTGGTTAGCGTAGTACCGGCCTGTATTTGTGCAGTGATAGTGGTTTGTGTAGTGCCAGAACCACTTTGCCCAGAAAACAGCCCGAAAACCCTGTTTTTTCTCCTTAAGCCTCTTTCTTCTCACCAAGTGCTCAATAATTTTGAAATGAAACAAAAAACACCTTTATATCCTTTGAGGGAAATAAATAAAACTTGTAGACCCACTTTTACCATGTTTTCCAATATTTTTTGTCATTTGACTGATACTCTTTTATATCTTTTGCAGGGGTTTCTTGAAGGCCTTTTTCAAGGCAAATTTTCTTCTTCTATTTGTGGTGATTGCTGGCTGATGAGCTATAGATGTATTTTTCATCCCTTTTTACCTTTTGAAATTTTGGGCACTGATTCAAACTGTCTTTGGAATATATTCATCAAATTGAAAAACCCTGTTTCTATCTCCTTGGGCATCTTTGATTGCAGGTGACCTGAAACATGTCCTTTGCCTTTTTCAGATTTGACAATGATATGTATTTTTAACAGAGAGGTGTGCATCAGGTTTACCATGTTTTTCCCTTGGCCACTTCTGATTTCTGCAGGTGCCATAACATAGGGTTTTTGTTCTGCTTGTCATTGTTTGGATTTTGACACCTCATCTTGTTAACAGTTCACTTATGCTCAACATGATTTTCTCCTTTGGAATTTTACTTCATATTTACCTTTATCTTGATCATCTTGGAGACCTTTGACTATACTTTGGAAAGTAAACCTCTTATACTGATACCCTTTACAATTTAT
This sequence comes from Pinus albicaulis, assembly GCA_034641835.2. Lineage (NCBI taxonomy): Eukaryota > Viridiplantae > Streptophyta > Pinopsida > Pinales > Pinaceae > Pinus > Pinus albicaulis. Next base: position 596,336,850 of record CM076572.1, read on the forward strand.
CTTTTTGGTGCAGGTGAAACAATGCTGCTCTGACAAACCCTAGAGGACACCTTGGATAACTTTTGAATGCCATCTATTATTTCTGAAGGAAGACTTATCATCTTATTTTGACCTATTTTTTCTATCCTCCCAAACTCTTAGGTTTTAGGGCTATTGGAGAAAAGTAAATAGTGTTGTCTTCTAAGTTCTCTATAACCCTTCCAAATTCATTTATTATTTCTGAAAATCTTCAATGTGTTCTTGATAGTGTTGAGGTGTTTTCTGTCCTTGTTGTCTTTGTGATGTTCCTTTGCTTGGCAGCACTGTCTTGTCAATTAATCAAAAAATCTTGATTCTCTTTAAACACAGGCCTACTGCCTTTATCTTTGTTGTAGATGTCTTTTTGTGATGATCTCATCTCATTACCTTACCTCTTCTTGTGCTAATCACAAATTTGATCATTTTTGCAGAAATGTGAACAAGGGCAGTTGTCCCCTGCATAATTAGTGCTTTGGAAAAGGAGGCCTTCCTTGAATGGATTTTTGATTAGTTTTGGACTAAGTCACTTGACCTTCTTCTTCTTTGAATGCAGCCTCTTTATACAGAAAAAATAGAGACTTTTTAGAACACTAACTCAACCCTATGACCTATGAAACCCTAGGTGACCTAGTGGAAGGTTCTTTGGGCTTGGATTTTGACTAAGAAACTTGGCTTTGAGGTTATCAAGTGTAAAATAGAGTTTTTTATAGACTGATGTATTGAAGATCCAAAATCCAAATATCTTGATTTATCTAAAGAGCCTACAGAGATAGTTTTGAGACCATCAATGCTTGAGGTATTTTGGAGATATAAGAGAGCTGGTTGATTGGTGGTCCTAGGTAGCAATGGAGGGGTTTAGGCTAAAACAAAAATAGAGAATTGAGGCCAAAGGTGACACAAAAAAGACATAATGAGTGACATGAGCCCATGATGGGTCTTCTGGGATGGGTGAGCTGAGCTTGACATGATGGGATCATGAAATAGTGAAAAAAATATCTTAAGGATAATGAAGGCAGTGAGATTTCTAGAACTCACTATGTTTATGAACTTTGTTTCTAGAAATCTAGGGTAAGCATTTAGTCATCTGCAAAGGAAAAAATTATTGATGACTAACATGACCCACCTCCATTTATGCAAATTTTTGTTTGTATGTACTTAATTTTGATCCCATACATTGATGATGTACTTGTACTTTTTATGGGAATGTTTGGAGGGAGGATGGGAGGTATGTATGTGCCCTATGGGATGGAGATTCTCCATGTTCACTATGCTACATGTTTCAGGGAGAAAATTGTACAAACCATGTTTGTTTCATTTGAACTATTGTCTCCTTATGGGATGGATTATTTGCATCTCATGAGAACTTTGGAGGAGAAATTCATGGAGGGATGGATTGGTGAACACTTAGCTTATGAGGGAAGCTTATCACACGTTGGTGTTGTTATTACCTAATTTGACCTCAGACTGAAGGAAGGCAATCCAGGGTAACTAAAAACCATGCTTAACCTTGTAGCTAGCCCTACAAGTCAAGGAGAGGGCTCTCTCCGTAAAGAATCTCAATGAAATACATCAGCAAAAATGATTTTAGGCTAGGTATAGTAGCTCAAAATATTTTTATAATTTTTTTGGGTTTTGTTGGATCACATGGAGCTGGGCAGTTTAAATCTGGGGAATTAAATCAAAGATACAGGGTATTCTATGTGGCAAGGTAGGCATGGACTTTAACAACTTTGTTTTAATGATGGTGAAGTGTTTAAGACTGGTGAGGAGCTGAGGAGGGCATATGAGATGGATCCTTCTCAAACAGCAGAAAACATAAAATATTGAATGATTTTCCCAAGGCAGAGCACTGTAACAATGGATTCTACCTATCTAACTTGATACATTCAACAGAAATAATGGAATGAATGAATGGAAAACATAACATTTAACAGATGATTACAAAAGAAGGGACTGTATTAAAATTCCATACCACAGGGATCCCATAAAAAATTGCTGCAAGTCTTTATTAATTCCCTTCCAAACTTGTTACAAATATGTACAATGAAACTCAGAGCGTCCCAGTGATTCCGATCTTTTTCCACCCTTACAAATGACTCAAAAATTACATTAAATAGACAAGCTTTCAGGGGGCGAATCCACAGAAGAAGGAGTTGTTTCACCTGCCTCGAAACCAAAATATGAAGATAGAAAAGAAACCAACAGTATGCCTCTGAAAGAGAGGAAACAATAAATTTTGACCATCTGGAAGATTTTATGTTGCATTTACTCCAACAGAGGGGAATAAAGACAAATTTGGAACCGACCCCCTTATTTATCGTTGCTATCGTTCCGTGGTCAATGTTGTAATGATCCCTGTATTCAAAATTACAGAGTGTCTACACCTTTTAACTCTTTTTCCGAAGAAAACCTTTTTAAACCATTAAAATCGAATTTTTCTATTTTAATGGAGAAAAATGATTTTTTTATTGAAAAGAGCGAAGGACTGGTGGTGGGCCAAAATTCGCAATCGCAAATCGAAAGAAGGGGCGAAAAGAATCATGGCAGAGGAAATTGCAATAATGCGATGGCAGAATGGTCGCATCAGGGAAATGGAATGAGCGGGAGTTAAAACATTGGAGGGAGCAATCGCGCGATGCGATGGTGTGACAATATCGCATCGGCGGAAGGCAAGATGGCGGGTTCGAAGTTTAAGTGTTGCGGGAGATCGTGAGGTTGGGATATGCAATTATCGCATTGGAGGGAAGGATGAGGCGGGATTAAACACTGCGGGAATGGCCAATATGTGATATGAAATAATCGCATCGGTGGAAATGAGGTGGCGAAGTTATGAGAAAGCGAGACTTCAAAGTTGCGATGCGATGGTGTGATGGCATCGCATCGGCGATGGGCCATCCCATCAGGGTTTTGTAGGATGCAGAAATTTCAAAAAGAAAAAAGGGACCTTTGTGATAAAGGCAAAAAAAATCATATAAAAGGAAAAATGTAAATTTAAAGGGGCCAAATGAAAAAAGGGGCAGAGTTATGCTTTTGGGGCCTTTTATTCACTTAGGCATATTTTGAAATCCAGAAAGTGATTTTGGGGGTGTGATATATCGTTGGAAAGCTCTTTCTGAGGTCCTTCTGATGGAAATATTTACAACATGTTTTGCATTAAATATCATGTGAAGCAAACCTTTGAAAGCCAGGTAGAGGAAAATCCCCTTTGACCCTTGGTGACAGGCTGCAAACGACTGACAGTGGCTTTATGTAGATAGCAGCTTCTGAAGTTCAAATTATTACATATGGAGACATAAAATTACATAAAAAATGATAATAAAAAAAAAGTACCCTGTTTTCACCTCAAAACATGTTTTGACGTCAAAATTATATCCAGCTGAAAGAACAACTTCTTTGATTTTTCTAGATACCATGCTTTTGAGCTTATTAGGCATCCTCATGTCCTTGTTGATTTTATTGACACTTTCCTCATTAATTTGACTATGTTGGAACCCTAAAACCTAATAAGACCAACCCTATGACCTAATGAAATGAACTTCAAAGTGAAAATGAATCATGACTGAATACCATAGAGAGGAGAATCAACAAGTATTTTCATGAGGGAAAATGATGAAGTGACCACTACCATTAGTGAATCCATGACCTAATGGAGTGATAATAAGTAATAGTATAAGACTCCTAATAGGCAAATGAAAAAGAGCAGATTTTGATCACTGATGGCAATATGACAGGACTGACACTAACAGGTGTCACCAATGATGGAGGTTTGTACCACTCACCTTGTTAGTTGCTTGAGCACAAGCAACATTTGGTAAGGGAGGAATGTAATATTCCCAATTAGTCACGAACTAATTGGAATATTCAATTTTTTTTTATTGCTTTGTTTAAAGAATAAGAGGGAAAATGAGATCCATAATTCTCCTTAATAAAGAATAAATCAATTCCAAATGTGAAAGAGACAAATCTGGGTAGCTTAATTAAATCACCCTTGGTGTGAAAGGGGCTGGATCACTTTGAGTAGGTCAACCTTGACCAAATCAACAACGTTGTCATGGAGGAGTGGTCATCAATGAGGGACAGTGCAGTTTTAGATGGAGATGCTTTGTGTGAATGTAGTGATCTTTTTGGAATGGGCTTAGGGTTTGCAATCTCACATTCTATTTAAGGAAGAGGATGGTAGCCATATTGATCATGTTTGGGTTTATTATATTTCTGAATATATGGTCTGTTTAGACATATATGTTTCTCTTGTTGTTTAGCTGAGATAGATTGTTTTTTAGCACAGGTTGTTCCTGGTCGAGAATCCCACCTCTTTCATTGAGGATCTCTTGGAGGAGTCTTGTAATACATTGTCCACTATCAGGCTTAAGGCCAAGCTTCATCTTTCTTTTACAGCGCAAATCTTGTTGAGGGTTTGGTTGTTTTTTTAGGTTGCAGCAAGTGGTGATTAGATCTCTAGATCTAGGCCATTGAGCTTATTTTCAGATCTTGGCATCAAGACAACCATATTTTGATCCCTACAGCACAATTTACTTCCAGATCTGCGTTATTTCTGTAGGAGGAGTTGCAGGGTGTTTTGGCACACCATTTGGAGAGCTAATTTTCAAGTGAAGGGGATCTTCCTTTCACTTTGAGCATCTATTGGAGGAGGTTATTTTATTGATCATATCAGATCATCCACACTTTCCAGATATTTATTTTGCAGTAGATCTGCAGTCTTAGATCTCAGATCTACAACTTCTACTTGGTGTTTTGTTGAAAAACCTTAAGGGGTTCTTTAAAGGAGCTTGTATAGTTCTAAGATCTGATATAGATCTATCCTTTAAGGCACATATCCTCCCTAGATATGATGTATAATAAACTGCTATAGCAGAGGTAATAAATAATGCTATAAGGGTTTTCCAGCTTTTCTATATAGTTGCAGCACCTCATATTGGGGGATTTTTGTCATTAGAGGCTTCTATTTCTTGTTATGTATCTTATGGCCCATTTGTTATGTAATTTTTTCTGATGTAATAACATATGAATGGTATCCATATTGGCTTCTTAATTTCTAAATAATGATCTCCAATGTTGTTCCAACATTCTGCACTATATTCCTTCTTTTCCCATTTGGGAATATTATAGTGGTATCAGAGCATAATCTTGGCACAGGATGTGCATTATAAAAGCCAATATTTCATTTAAAGAAGGAGAGCCTCTTACTGATAGAGAGAAGAGGTATCAAAGTAGAAGAAAAAAAAAGTTTGATTATACAGATGAGAAAGAATACAATGGTAAAACTCCTATATCTAGAGGTGAAGATGAAGAGAAGGAGTTTCCTAAGATCCTTCTTAGAGCCATGCAAGACATTTCTAGAGAGATCAAAGAGATAAGGATGGATAGATTCAAGGAATCCCCTAAAGGATTTCATCTTAGAGAAGGCTCTGGCATGTCTCATCACAGGAATGATCAACCCATGCATCAACCAGAAGTTTCCCGACATTGTACCATGCCTACATTTTTGGCTGTGGGAAATGAAGGGTTTCAAGAGAAAGAATCCCTTGAAGATGATTTTATGGAGTATGAATCTCAAACTTAGATATTCAAGGACCACTTGATCTTTCAGGAGTTTTTTCAAATAAAGGACAATAAAAGACCAAGGCATCATCATAGAGGTGGTGGATTCATTGAGAATCATGATCGACACCATACTATGGGAAGATTCTTTTTACCCAATTTTGATGGGTCATCCAAGTGCACTACCAAATAATGGGTAGATAAACTTGACATCTACTTTCAGCTGAACAAGGTTCCAGAAATGGAGGCCATTAAGATTGTAGTGCTGCACCTTGAAGGTGAAGCACATGACTGATGGTTCGATGGCTTATCTACATTGGGTCATGCCAATGTAACTGTATATTCAGAGTTCTCTAGAAGGCTGGTGGAAAGGTTTGATAGAAGAGATCTTAAAGCACCATTCATGGGGCTTGCAAAGCTAAAACAATCAGGTATTGCAGAAAATTACATCTCTAAATTTTTAATAGTTTCTGTTATGGTTCCTGATTTATCTGCAGCAAGAAGGGTGTGCATGTTCATTGATGGGTTAGATGAACCTCTTCATGGGTTGGTTAAGTCTACCAAGCCCACTACCCTATAAGATTCCATTGAAAGGGCTAGAGACTTTCAGGATTCCTTTCCAAAATCAAAGGCAACATTTCAGCATAAGCCCTATTTTCCATCAAAGGGAAAAGAAGAAAAGGCTGCTCCTTAAAAGGAGAGTCATAATAAAAAACCTCTTGATGATGATGTTCAAAAGGATCTAAGGAGAAGGAAACTTTGCTTCACTTGCCAAGAAGCTTGGGCACCTAGACATAGATGTGCAACTAGAAAATCACATTACATAGAGATCTTCTTAGATGATGAGGAGGAAGAATAATATGAACCAAGAAGGGGTCACAACACTGACACTACAGGAGATGAACCAGCACCATCAGGAGATGGGAATGGAGCATTTTATTTTATTAGAGGGGCTCTTGCATCATTAAGAGGAGTACCTAAATACTTAACCTTAATATTTCAAGGTTCCATCTTGAATGAGGGGGTTTTTGTTTTGGTTGATAGTGGGGCTACCCACAGTTTTATTGATGCCCAACTAGTGCAAAGGAGGGCAATACCAACTGATGCTTTTGAGGGATTTTCTGTTTTGGTCCCAGGAGATAGAACTATGAAATGCATGCATTATGTTCCATCATTATCAGTCACCATGGGAACATATACATTGATTGATCACTTCTTTTTGGTTGACATACATGACACCAATGTGATATTGGGTGTTCAATGGTTGATTACTTTGGGGAAAGTCACCACTGATTGGGAGGCTTTGAAGATGGAATACGTGGACAAAAAGAGTGGTAAGACTCAAATGATCAAAGGCATGCATACATATCCCTCACATACAACTTCCACACAGAAATCAAAGATGGATTTGCGCAGTGGAAGTAAGGACCTTACAGTCCCATCTATTATGCTTATGAGATTGCTGCATGGGACACTATTATTTAGTGGCAAACCACCTGGGAGGCCACCTGATTCATATTTTTTGAGATATGTCTCACAACATGATGCTCCAAGCATAGATCCAGGAGGGATGGGAGCATTATAAGACCATGAGACATCGATGGGAGTCTTGGGTAGGCTCAAGGAGGAGGGAGACATTCTCTCAACATCATCATTACCCACTCTCATTTCAGATTCTGTGTTATGGGAGGAGATGCATGGAAGGAATGACCTTCCAACATGTACCTTTGGCATGGGAGATGTCAAGGAGGAGAGCAACCATATGACAGACATTCCTTTTGATAGATCATCAGCGCTGTCACTATGGGAGATTGATCCATATTGGAAATCCCAACTGTTGGTGGATTATTCCAAGGATCTTCACACATGCATGATACTTGATGACCAAATACATGAAGAGGGATATTTAGTCCGAGAAGGAGTCATATATTATCATGGTAGGATATTCTTCTATAGAGCCTCCAAGATGAAGGAGAAACTCCAAAGATCTTATGAAGAGTTCTTTTTCGGCCACACTTATTCCATGAAGGCCTACAACACTATCATGGAAAGATACACTTGGGAAGGCTTTTAAGGAGAACTATATCAGCATTTTCAAATATGCATGAACCATGTGGAGTTTGGATAGCAACATAACTCTATGAATGAGTTAATTCAACCACCTCTTTCCCAATTTCGAATGAGAGGAGATAGATCTATGCACCACTCCATTTGTTTAAGGAGGAATTTTGGTGAAGAATATGCTCATGTAAATAATTTTTTATTTGATGAATATATGAAATATTTTACCATGTTTATGCAGGCCATAGTTCCTAGGAGGAGCACTATTCCATATAAACTTCATGGCCAACTTTGGGCCAAAAAAATTTCTGAACATGGCCACTCCCTTGGAGATAAAAGGGAGATTTTGTATCATTTCACTCCGAAAAAACCAAACATATCTCACACTTTCAGCCATAGTGAGATGACTTGGGCAGCAAGTAAGTGGTGGGGAAATCACTTACCACATCATGATCTGATGTAGTAAGGATATTTACTGTGTTGGTTCCATATGTGGGACTATGACCCACCTCCATTTATGCAAATTTCTGTTTGTATGTACTTAATTTTGATCCCATACATTGATGATGTACTTGTACTTTTTATCAGAATGTTTGGAGGGAGGATGGGAGGTATGTATGTACCCTATGGGATGGAGATTCTCCATGTTCACTATGCTACATGTTTCAGGAGAACATTGGGCGAACCATGTTTGTTTCAATTGAACTATTGTCTCCTTATGGCATGGATTATTTGCATCTCATGAAAACTTTGGAGGAGAAATTCGTGGAGGGATGGATTGGTGAAAACTTAGCTTATGAGGGAAGCTTATCACATGTTGGTGTCACCAATGATGGAGGTTTGCAGCACTCACTTTGTCAGTTGCATGAGGACAAGCAACATTTGGGAAGGGAGGACTGTAATATTCCCAATTAGTCATGAGCTAATTAGAATATTCAATTTTGTGTTATTGCTTTGTTTAAAGAATAAGAGTGCAAAGGAGGTCCATAATTCTCCTTAATAAAGAATAAATCAATGCCAAATGTGAAAGAGACAAATCTGGTAAGCTTAATTAAAGCACCCATGGTGTGAAAGGGGCTAGATCACTTTGACTGGTTCAACCTTGACCAAATCAACAACACTGTCATGGAGGAGTGGTCATCAATGAGGGACAATGCAGCTTTAGATGGAGATGCTTTGTGTGAATGTAGTGATGTTTTTGGATGGGGATTAGGGTTTGAAAGCTCATATTCTATTTAAGGAAGAGGATGGCAGCCATATTGATCATGTTTGGGTTTATTATATTTCTGAATATATGGTCTATTTAGACATATATCTTTCTCTTTCTATTTAGCTGAGATAGAGTGTTGTTTAGCACAGGGTGTTCCTAATCGGGAATCCCACCTCTTCCATTGAGGAGCTCTTGGAGGAGTCTTGTACTACATTGTCCACTATTAGGCTTAAGGACAAGCTTCATCTTTCTTTTACAATGCAAATCCTATTGAGGGTTTGGTTGTTTTTTTAGGTTGCAGCAAGTGGTGATTAGATCTCTAGATATAGGCAATATCATTGCTTATTTTCAGTGGAGGAGGCTTCCTTTCCATTGGGAGGACAGTATTGAAGGCCATTGAGCTTATTTTTAGATCTTGGCATCGGGCCAACCATATTTTTATCCCTACAGTGCAATTTACTTCCAGATCTACATTATTTCTGTAGGAGGAGTTGCAGGGTGGTTTGGCACACCATTTGGAGAGATGATTTTCAAGTGAAGGGGATCTGTCTTTCACTTTGAGGATCTATTGGAGGAGGTTATTTTATTGATTATATCAGATCGACAAAAATTTCTAGATCTATATTTTTCAGTAGATATGCAGTCTTAGATCTCAGATCTACAACTTGTACTTGGTGTTTTGCTGCAAAACCCTTAAGGGGTTCTTTAAAGGAGTTTGTATAGTGCTCAGATCTGATATAGATCTATCTTTTGAGGCACATATCAGCCCTATATCTAATGTATAATCAACTGTTGTAGAAGAGGTAATAAAATAACGTTGTAAGGGTTTTCCAGCTTTTTTATATAGATGCAACACTTCATATTGAGGGATTTTGTCATTGGAGGCTTGTATTTCTTGCTATGCATCTTATGGCCCATTTATTATGTACAATTTTCTGCTGTAATAACATATAAAAGGTCTCCATATTGGATTATTATTTTCTAAATGATGATCTGTAATATTATTCCAACATTCTGCACTATATTCATGCTTTTCCCATTTGGGAATATTACATGCATCTTAAACAAATCTTTGCTCGGTGTAGGTTCTACAATATATGTCTGAATCCGCATAAGTGTGTATTTATTGTCGAGTCCTGATACCTTCTTGGCTTTATTATTTCTAAGCATGGGATTAAGGTTTATCCCAATAAGGTTAAGGCAACCATTGAATTAATTACACCACAATCCATTCTGCAAATCCAACGTTTGAAAGGGAAGGAAAACTTATTATGTCGTTTTATAGTAAACTATGTCGAGATGACGAAAGGATTTATGCGCTTGCTTAAGAAAGGGACACCGTATTTATGGGATGACCAGGCTCAATTGTAATTTGATGCCTTGAAATGAGCACTCTTTTCTACCCCACTATGTAGTGCCCCTAACTATTCGTGCGACTTTCTCGTCTACCTGGCAGCCTCACCATCCTCGTTAGGAATGGTTTTGGTTCAATTTCACGATGACGATAGTGAGCATATGATATGTTATTTGTCAAAAGGTCTCATTGGACCCGAATTACGATATTCACATGTGGAGAAAATATCTCTCGCAGTGGTCTTTGCTGTCACCCACCTATGGCACTATATATTCCTGTGGCAGATTACTGTAATTGCTTTGGAGAATCCCATGTGACACATCCTATCTCGACAAATTATTGGGGGGAAATATTCCAAATGGATTGTAATCCTCCAACAGTTCAATTTGGTTTTCGCTGCTGCCAAAGAAAATAAATCTCTATTCTTCGCTGAATTACTATCAGATCTTCCCAGAATTGACCCAGAAGATGTAGCTCATGATCCATTTCCTGATGAATCTGTATACCTAGTCGATTCTTCTGATCCTTGGTATGTGTTAGCCCCCTATAAATTTTTGACAAGCAAACAGGAGGATAAAATGTTTTTGAGCCTTCAAGGAATGAATTTCCTCTAAAAACACATCATCCTTGAAGCTTCTTTGTGCCTTTTGTCCTTTGATAAAATCCCCTCTACTGATTCCCATTATAAAGCCTCTCTGATTGCAAAAAATTGTGCTCCAAAAGGCCTACATTTATCCCTTGTACCCCTGCATAATTCTCCATTTCATCCCTTTTTTCCCTTTTTCAAAGCCTCCTTTTCACCCCAAAATCCCTCCCTTAGTCCTTCTAAATCATCCTAAAATCCCCCCTAAATCCTACACACACCCCAAGTTTGGTTTAATTTCCCCTTTATTCCCTTATCGTTACCCTTCATTGGCCTTGAAATGCACTAAAACGGGCCAAAAAACCCATTTCCCACCTTAGGATAGGCCTAGCCCCCTTCGGCCAACCCCCTAAAACCGTTCCCCACATGACCTGGGTGCTAGAACCTGACGCTAACCTGAAGAGCGCTCATCGCAAATGTGTATCGGGGTCAAGGTCCGCCATCGATCTACACAGATCCGACGATCTTTGCAATCCCATCATGCCCATGGTCCCCACCCCTTTCACCGCCCAATCGCATCACAACCATCCATTCAACCCGCAGATCAACGTTCCATATTCATCCACCTCGGTGGTCCCCGCACCAAAACACTGTGCAGAAACAGGCGGTATCTATTGCACCGCCTTCGGGAGGTGGGCGGTATTTTTCATCTCAGAGTGATTCCACTCATCGCATGACACGTGGCTCCACGCACTATTCATAAACTGCCCTCCATCGTGCAATAACGCTCGTCCACAGATCCAGAGCGATATTTTTGTACACTGTCCGATCTGGGGCGGGCTATCTGACGTCAGTCGCACCACGAAGTTGCGCAGGAGTTAACCAAGGCAAACAGTACCCATGGCCCACCATCCGTCACCCTCTGATGCATTTTCAGCCGTCGATCTCTTCCTGAGATCAGACGGTCCAGATCAAATCGCCCCCGCCTTTGACCGTTTTACCCCACTAGTACTCCACGTCGCCCATTTTCATCACTTTTCCCATTTTCTTGGTTTTGCGCAACCTGTCCTCCAGGTTTTCACCACGTGTTCTCTACCACCCCTAGTCTATAATTAGTCCATTTCTCTATTTGTCATAATTTTGCGTCCATTCCCACTATTTCCATCATGCTGCGCCACCATTTTGCAAGCCTCCCATTGCATTTTCCACCGTAATCCTGCACTATTCCACCATTTCACCAGTCTGCACGGCCAATTTCATCGTCCCCGCTGCATCCACCCTCCTCATGCATTGTTTTCTTAACGTGTTTACTTCTTTTGCAGGGTTACAGGTAGGCGGAAATCCGCCATGGTTCACAGTCAAGGTTACAGTGGCAAAGAACACCGAGAAGGCCACATACAAAGATCGAAATTATGAGAAAGGCCTGGGATGGTGTGCTGACTTGAATTTCATTAAAGGAGCACGGTTAAACTCTTTCAAACCTCTCCAGTGCCATTAAAGCACAGATTTCATGGTCAGAGGCAATCGTGGAAGCGGAAAATAGTATCAGTGAAAGATCAGAGAATTTAAAGCCAGTAATCAGAGACTTTTAAAGTCTGGAGTCAGTAATAGAAGACAAAGGTACCAGTTCGAAGACATCGTGGACCGCTCAGAAGGTCCAATGCACAGAAAATGATATATATCAATGTCTCCATCAGCAAAGCATCCCCTCCTGAGAAAGGACACAATACTCATCATGATTTTAATCTACATTGTGTCCATGAGAAATTTCCTCCCTGACAGCAGTCCTAGGCTATCAGAAGCATTTGTTACACAGTATGGTAGACCTAAATCATTGTTCTGAATTTTGTTCAGTTCACCAGAGTTTTGCAGAGGTATTACAGTAAGTACATCAAAGACATACCTTGAATAAATGGAAGCCTGGCGAAGGCCCCTCTTCGCATCCAAAGAGTACCAGAGATTAATGCCCTGAATTTAAAATAGAACGAGGCCTTGGCCCTCTTCCGCTTCTGAGTTTTAATGTTGCATTTAGTTTTCTATATACCTTCTCTGCTCCACTCTAGCTCTAAGAATCCCCGAGAACATATTGTAAAAGGTTGTTGTTCGGTTGTTGCCAATTTCTGTTAGAGGGATTTAGTTTGACTGTTAGAACAGTCTTGGGAGGGAGTAGCAGAGTAGTTTGTAATGTAGTAGGCTGGGAGGAAAAATTCTAGACTATAACAACCATTGAGCTCAGTGTATGTGACTATTTTTTCATCAATTAATCAAGCACATTTCTTTGGATCCTGGTCTATTACTACGGGTGATGTTTTCTTATCGCATTGTTTATTATATTTTTCATGCTGTTCATTTCTTCTGGCTCGCATCAGAAATCCGGCATAGGATTTACCCTTGTTAGGTACCCTATGTCTCTGCTCTCCTTGCCTTCAATGTTTTCTACTGTATGTGTTATCTGAGGATTGATTTCAAACTAATTTAACTAGTGTAGTAGTTCCATATGCTGCTAGCTGATGTATGAATTAATGAAATCTGTCTTTAGTTGTTCTTGTCGGGTTTAAGCTGGAAGATTTGGGATATTGGGGATTAGAGTTAGCCCTATCCACTAGGATCCTTGTGCGACCAACTAGCCTTTCTAAGATCTCTTGCTGGTGTCAAAGCATTGAAGGTTCAAAGTTCTTCTCTAATCTATAAATCCTGGCTCTGTTAAACTTATCTCTATTTTCCCTTGGAGCATGCTAAAGAAACCTGGAGTTAAATGACCTCTGGTGCGATCTATAAGCTGCCCCTTTCTTCCCCCATTGAGAGTTGCCTATGAGTATGTCCAAGCAGGTCTGGAGTTAAGTGACCTCTAACATAATCTATAGACAGAAACTGGGTTGCTTTCCTTCTCTCACTTTCAATCCTTAATGTTCCATCCCACCATCTATCTAAAATATCCTTTAGGATAAATTACTTGCCGTCTGAAAGCCTTGGCTAGTGGTTTGCAAGTAATTCCCTTTCATGACTCCATAGCCCAATGGATAGAATTTTATTGACCTATCTTCTTTACCGAAACGTCCTACTGCTTTGCTCCTTTCCTTCCATTACCTTCTCAGTCTATGATCTCATGACCAACCCAGCAACCAACCAACCAAATTATTTTAAAACCCCCTTTGTGCTTCATACCTAGCCTAACATCTCATTTGAGCTCCAAATATATATCATTCTTTGTCTTATTGGAGAGATCCCTCTCCGGGTCCAGGAGGGCTAGATCCTAGGGCCCCAAAGTTGTTCTAATGTTGTCTCATCTTTTGGTCTTGCCAATCTGGCCAAAACATCGGAACCCCAACATAATGGCGACTCCGCTGGGGAAATGAGTGCATTTTATCTTAGTTACCCTTAGGCACTCAGAAGACCCAAAATATCTGGTCAGATTGGCATCTCATTGTTGATGGTGGACAACAGCTTGCTTCAAACAGTCAAATTCATCCACCTGGCGACTCCACACTCCATAATCCAAAATACCTAATGACTCCACTGGTGGAGGACTCTGAACTGGTTGAGAAGATGCAGTAGCCTTCTTTACAGAAACATGGATCCAGACATGGACAAGGATACGAAGCTGGATGCTTTGTATGACCAACTCAATGGAATAGCAAAAATTTTTGGTAAAGTGCTGGAGATGTATATGGCTAATCTGAATGAAAATGATGATTATTTAGAACAGCCCACACTTCTTCCAGAAGAAGAAAAAACTCAAGACTGAGAAGATGAGCAAGACATGTATGATTCTCAAGAATCTGTAGAAGACGAAGAGGAAAGTGATCAGGAACCGCCTGATCACGTTTCTATGTCTTGTACAATGTTGACCAGAGAATATCACGACCTATTGGCAAAGGCTAATAGGGAATGTTTCTTGGAGGAAACAAGATACTACATAGAAGATGCGGAATCTAATGTGGAAGAAGAAACCACTCATGAGCCTTGCAGTATAACCAAGTATCATCAGGTTCATGAGGATTTTTTTGAATCAGAAAGAGATCAATAAAAATCAGAAGATCCTCAAGATTTCCCTGCAAGCACAAATGAAGATATTCTAGAAGAGGTTCAAGAAGACATCCTGCCTCCAAATCAGCTAATACAAGAAACAGAGAGCTGATGCACTTCTGCTCAAAGAACCACAAGAAAATCTTCCCCTTTGATAGAAGAAAATATTGATTAGATATTAAACCAGCAGTCTACCTCTGAAGTCTTTTATAGAACTCACACTCCTTCTCATTCATCTCCTGAGTTTGCTTGTACAGATCCAGAAAGCTCCTCTGAGAATCAGAACAAAGAAAGACCTGCTGAACGTCCAGAATGGTTGACTTGGTTGAGCCAACCTATTTATGACACTGATGAGGAGAGCTACGACAGTATAATAGCAGATGAATATTACTTTAATCTTCATTCTACTTTACCACAGATCATCAGTGAGACTGGAAGCCAGCATCCTTCCTTTTCAGAAGATGAGGAGGAAAGCAAAGAAGAAATTGCTGAGAAGATTGAAATTAAGGGGCCTTCTCTTGAAAAGGAGGAAGAAATGGAACATACCCCTACTCAAGAATACATAGATCTATTCACAGAGCTCAGCACATCAGAGTAGAATATATCAGAGCTCCAAGAGGACAGCACTGCCATATATGATGAATCCACCGGTTCAGAAAATGAAGAAGTTGAGGTAGATTTTATTTCTCAAGAGAGTCTTATTCTTGATCCAGTGGAAGAAGAAGAAATCCTGGTTGAAGCCTGCTTGCCAGATATTCATAACCAGGTATCATTTCATGATCCTTATGTTCATTTCCTGCACTCATTTGAAGAAGGATGAAGGGTCTTTTTGAGCAGAATTTTGCAGAGAGCAAGAAAATTTTTTGTAGTTGCTGTTGTGGAACGAAAAGAGTGGGAACAACCCTACCTATCCAGCATGCTAAAAGAGTTGAGCAAGAAATACCAGTCATGGGATCACTTGATGGACTGGTTGCATTGGAAGAAAATGTTTGTAAGCTAGACTTGTAAATAGTCCAGTTAGAGTAGGGTAGGTAGGAAAAGCTCAATAAAGCTCAATCTGTGAGCATGTAGTTAGTTGTTTTTAATTTCTGCAAATTCTAGCAAGCTAGACAGTCTAACCCTGGCTTGGCTGTTTTTCAATTTATGTCTTAGAATGTAGAGAAGAAATCTGCTAGACAGTTTAATCCTAGCAGATAGTAGTTTAGGTAGAGAAACTATGAGGCCAACAGTCTAATCTGGTCTCATGGAGCAATAGGGTAGAAATAGAATAGTTTTATTTTCTTTTTTGTAAAAAATAAATGATGTAAAAGGTCTGCAAGTCCAAATGCACCCAAAAGATAAATGTTAGAACTATAGTGTGGGTAGGTAGTTGTTTGGGAGAATTTCTCTGCTGATATGATGTCTTCATGGTTTCTGGCAGTTGATCCAAGAGAGAAAATGGATGGGTCAAGTACCAGGCATCTGGCCTACACCAAAGATCATGTTCTGAATTCTTGACTCCATCAAGAAGAAGCCATCCCCATGTGGAGCCACTGTTAGCCCCCTATAAATTTTTGACAAGAAAACAGGGGGATAAAATGTTTTTGAGCCTTCAAGGAATGCATTTTCTCTGAAAACACATCATCCTTGAAGCCTCTTTGTGCCTTTTGTCCTTTGATAAAATCCCCTCTGCTAATTCCCATTATAAAGCCTCTCTGATTGCAAAAAATTGTGCTCCAAAAGGCCTACATTTATCCCTTGTACCCCTGCAGAATTCTCCATTTCATCCCTTTTTTCCCTTTTTCAAAGCCTCCTTTTCACCCCAAAATCCCTCCCTTATTCCTTCTAAATCATCCTAAAATCCCCCCTAAATCCTACACACACCCCAGGTTTGGTTTAATTTCCCCTTTCTTCCCTTATCGTTACCCTTCATTGGCCTTGAAATGCACTAAAACGGGCCAAAAAACCCATTTCCCACCTTAGGACAGGCCTAGCCCCCTTCGGCCAGCCCCCTAAAACCGTTCTCCACCTGACCTAGGCGCTAGAACCTGACGCTAACCCGAAGAGTGCTCATCGCAAATGTGTATCGGGGGCAAGGTCCACTGTCGATCTACACAGATCTGACAATCTTCGCAATCCCATCGCACCCATGGTCCCCACCCCTTTCACTGCCCGATCGCATCACAACCGTCCATTCAACCCGCAGATCAACGTTCCATATTCATCTGCCCCGGTGGTCCCCGCGCCAAAACACTGTGCAGAAACCGACGGTATCTATCGCACTGCCTTCGGGAGGTGGGCGATATTTTTCATTTCGGAGCGATTCCACTCATTGCATGACGCGTGGCTCCACGCACTATTCATAAACCGCCCTCCATCGTGCATTAACCTTCATCCACAGATCCGACACGATATTGTTGTACACCGTCCGATTTGGGGTGGGCTATCTGATGACAGTCACACCACGAAGTTGCACGGGAGTTAACCAAGGCAAATAGTACCCCTAGCCCACCATCTGTCACCCTCTGATGCATTTTCAGCCGTTGATCTCCACCTGAGATCAGACCGTCCAGATCAAATAGCCCCCGCCTTTAACCGTTTTACCTCGCTAGTACTGCATGTCACCCATTTTCATCACTTTTCCCATTTTCTTGGTTTTGCGCCACCTTTCCTCCAGGTTTTCACCACGTGTTCTCTACCACCCCTGGTCTATAATTAGTCCATTTCTCTATTTTTCGTCATTTTGCGTCCATTCCCACTATTTCCATCATGCTAGGCCACCATTCTGCAAGCCTCCCACTACATTTTCCACCGTAATCCCGCACTATTCCACCATTTCACCAGTCTGCACGACCAATTCATGATCCCCGCTGCATCCACCCTCCCCATGCATTATTTTCATATTGTGTTTACGTCTTTTGCAGGGTTATGGGTAGGCAGAAATCTGCCATGGTTCACAGTCACGGTTACAGTGGCAAAGAACACCGGGAAGGCCACATACAGAGATCGAAATTATGAGAAAGGCCTGGGACAGTATGCCGACATGACTTTCATTAAAGGAGCAGGGTTAAACTCTGTCAAACCTCTCCAGCGCCATTAAAGCACAGATTTCACAGTCAGAGGTAATCGTGGAAGCAATAAAGAGTATCAGTGAAAGATTTGAGAATTTAAAGCCAGTAATCAGAGATTTTTGAATTCTGGAGTCAGTAATAGAAGGAAAAGGTACCAGTTCGAAGACATCGTGGACCGTGCAGAAGGTCCAATGCACAGAAAATGATATATATCAATGTCTCCATCAGCAAAGCATCCCCTCCTGAGAAGGGACACAGTACTCATCACGATTTTAATCTACATTTTTTCCATGAGAAGTTTCCTCCCTGACAGCAGTCTTAGGCTATCAGAAGCATTTGTTACACAGTATGGCAGACCTAAATCATTGTTCTACATTTTCTTCAGTTCACCAGAGTTTTGCAGAGGTATTATAGCAAGTACATCAAAGACATACCTTGAGTAAATGGAAGCCTGGCGAAGGCCCCTCTTCTCATCCAAAGAGTACCAGAGATTAATGCCCTGAATTTAAAACAGAACGAGGCCTCGGCCCTCTTCCTCTTCTGAGTTTTAATGCTGCATTTAGTTTTCTATCTACCTTCTCTACTCCACTCGAGCTATAAGAATCCCCGAGAACATATTGTAAAAGTTTGTTGTTCGGTTGTTGCCGATTGCTGTTAGAGGGATTCAGTTTGACTGTTAGAACAGTCTTGGGAGGGAGTAGCATAGTAGTTTGTAATGTAGTAGGCTGGGAGGAAAAAGTCTGGACTGTAACAGCCATTGAGCTCAGTGTATGTGACTGGTTTTGCATCAATTAATCAAGCACATTTCTTTGGATCCTGGTCTATTACTACGGGTGATGTTTTCTTATCGCATTGTTTATTACATTTTTCATGTTGTTCATTTCTTCTGGCTCGCATCAGAAATCTGGCATAGGATTTACCCTTGTTAGGTACCCTATGTCTCTGCTCTCCTTACCTTCAATTTTTTATGATTTATGCGTTATCTGAGGATTGATTTCAAACTAATTTAACTAGTGTAGTAGTTCCATATGCTGCTAGCTGATGTATGAATTAATGAAATTTGTCTTTAGTTGTTCTTGTCGGGTTTAAGCTGGAAGATTTGGGATACTGGGGATTAGAGTTATCCCTATCCACTAGGATCCTTGTGCGACCAGCTGACCTTTCTAAGATCTCTTGCTAGTAGCATTGAAGGTTAAAAGTCCTTCTCTGATCTATAGACCCTGGCTCTGTTAAACTTATCTCTGTTTTCCCTTGGAGCATGCTAAAGCAGACCTGGAGTTAAATGACCTCTGGTCCGATCTATAAGCTTCCCCTTTTTTCCCCCATTTAAAGTTTCCTATGAGTATGTCCAAGCAGTTCTAGAGTTAAATGACCTCTGACCTGATCTATAGATAGAAACTGGGTTGCTTTCCTTCTCTCACTTTCAATCCTTAATGTTCCATCCCATCATCTATCTAAAAGATCCTTTAGTATATATGAATTTCCCTCTGAAGGCCTTGGCTAGTGGTTTGCAAGTAATTCCCTTTCATGACTCCATAGCCCAATGGATAGAATTTTCTTGACCTATCTTCTTTACCGAAATGTCCTACTGCTTTGCTCCTTTCCTTCCATTACCTTCTCAGTCTATGATCTCATGACCAACCCAGCAACCAACCAGCCAAATTATTTTAAAACCCCCTTTGTGCTTCATACCTAGCCTAACATCTCATTTGAGCTACAAAGATATATCATTCTTTGTCTTATTGGAGAGATCCCTCTTCGGGTCTAGGAGGGCTAGATCCTAGGGCCCCAAAGTGGTTCTGATGTTGTCTCATCTTTTGGTCTTGCTAATCTGGCCTGTTAGAGTCAGTTTATTCATCCCTCCGTCAGAGATCAAATTTCTCTTGTTGCATTTCATTTTAGGTGTCTCACTCAGTTCAGTTAGCTGCATTCTGTTAGGACCATGGATCATCTGACGTAAATTTCTTGTCACTCACATCCCTCATGTCTTGTACCTACTGGCCTAGTTCTGTTTATCAAAATCATTTACAGTCATTTTTGGTCTCCTGGTTGGCAAAGATTAATATTAGGTTTTGAGTCTCATTAGGTCTAGGGTTTCGTTAATCCAGTCATCAGAATGTCTAATAATGTTAGCAGGCACATGAGGGAGGTTCGAAATAAGTTTTCACTGCAAAAATTTCATTATCATATGTTCAAAAATTATTTTTCCTCAAAACTCCGTTTTGAAGAAAAATTGTCTATTTTATCCTTTTGTAATAAATCCAATGTAATTTTTAAATTTTTCAGTTGTAATAATGCTCCATTAGCAGCCCTGGTTGCCTTTGCCAAAAATCCATGCCATCCATCCCTGCAAAACAAACAAGAAGCTCATCATTCAGTCCAAGAATCAAAAGCAAGCAAAACAGAGTTCATTTAAAAAGTGTCAAAGTTTTATAAACATTAAAAAGTGGGTTTTTCAAATGAAAAATTAAAATCTTTGGTATACATAAGAAATTTCCAAATTCAAAACTCCATTTGTGTGCCAAGAGATAGCATTGAGGAGCAAAGAAATCATGGAGGGAAAAACAAGTGATTTGGGAGTAGATTGTTTAGAAGTTGCAGAGCGCGGTGCACTGGGCAGTGGTCGTGGCGCATACGCTGAGCGTGAAACATAGGTCTTCTCTACTCTGTATTAATTTTTCCTAGCACAGCACATCAGAAGGGCGCGGTGCGTTGGGTTGACTGCGCAGCGCATTGAGCCGAAACACAAATTTTTGCCCTTGCTTCAAAAAACTCCAAATCAACTCGGTCCTTCTTACTCCAAGTAAGTCCATGTGATCTTCTATTGTCCATAACTCATGCTTGGTGTTGATTATGTGATTCATTATGAGAGTTTGAATTCCAAAACTCAAACCCTATTATCTTATTGAGAATTTCTCCGTTGGGGTTTTGAAGTTGGTGTCTTAAAAATAATTTTGTGCCAAATACTCCATTCCTCACCTTTTTTTTCCACCCCCTCACTGTTATCTTACCACTACAGTCCATCCCCTATCCCCTTACATCCCTAAAGCCACTCATACCCATCTCATTCCCATTATCGCTATGCCATTTGCAAAATTTCCCCAAATCCCAAGTTTATCCCAAAAAATCAAGTGGTTTTCCCTTCTCCCTAAATTTATCAAATCAGAAACTTTCAAAAGGAAAATATTACTTTATTAAACCCCATTATCCCCACTTCCCTATTCCTCCACAGTCCCTCCCATACTACCATACATTTGGCACTAAAACAAAAGCACCAAAAAATCTCATTTTCATCTATCTAAATCAATATATACCTTGCATCAACCTTGAACACCATGGAGACAGACATTGATACATCATATGACTGAGATAGTGATTCCACCACTGAGCTACATGCACCTAGAAGGCCTCATAAAAGTGGTAGACATGTGAGAGAAGAGCCCACCTCATTGGCTGAATTGCAGGCTTGCCCACTTGCCATGGCATGTTTTTGAGAGCAGTCATGCTATCAGTTTTGTGAAATGATTGCTAGGGTCCATTATCATCAGGAGTTGGCTTGTTTGTTTGTATTGCATTTACATGATGGTAAGGTAACTCTTGCCGGTGTAACTTTCACTTTGACACTGGAAATAATCTCCCAAGCAACCGGAATACCAAATGTGGGAGAACAGTGGAACAAAATACACCAGGTGGAAAGAGTGCATTATGAACCATATATCAGGCCTAGCTTTGTGAGACAATTCAGCAGAGTGTTCCCATTCCAGTTCCTAAAGGATTCCTATGCACCTCTGATGAAACTCATTATCAGATATTTCAGTTGTGAGGGCCGGTTTTCACGCCTCTATGCCTACCATATTAGGTTATTGATGCATTTCACCAGGGTGAGGATGATGAACATCCCTTATTTCATGTGCCGGAACATCGAGAGAATGACCACTCTCGTGCAGAGGAAAACTCCTGAGCAAAAATACTACAGTATTTATCTCTATGCACTCATCAAGATAGTGGTTGTTCATAAGCTTGGCTTGCAGGGTATTTCATGGGAAGATTTAATTTCCCATGATTTCGTCACAGTTCCTCAAGTTCCTCCAGAGCTTGTTCATGATGCAGGCTATTGGTGTCCCGTGTTTTGATAGTTTGGAAAATCAAAAGACAAGGCAACATCAGAACCAGTCTTTAGAGTTACAGGATCTAGTCCTCCTGTTCTCAGAGAGGAATCTCTCAAATGTTTGTTTGCAAAGATTTATCTTGTGTGCTTATAATATTGATTTTAGACTAGTTATTAAGTGTAAGGTGTTTGTTTGTTTGTTTGGATGGAATTGATACAGCAAAACATGAAAGGTCTAGGAAAGATACATAGAATAGAGAAACATCTGGTTCATTGGGAAATGGAGTCAAGAAAAGGTCATAGCAAACTCATCAAAGGATATGGGATATCAAAGGGAAAATCTAACTTGGCCACAGGATCCTTTTTTTTTGGAATGGGATGAACATTAATGTTTTGGAAAGAGAAATTAAATTCTCAACAAAGGGAACCTGAAAACATAATTTAAACATTAAAGAGATATTTTATAGAAAAGGCTAACCATAAATTCTACAAACATTCTTTAAGCAAATAATGGCTTCAAGACAACTTTTAAAATGAAATCTAAGATTCGGGGAACACCCTATTTCCTCAAAGATTTTATTCTAAAGGACTTAGAAAACATAAAGATTTACTGATAATTACAGTCATAGAAGAGGGAACACCTAAAAACATCTATGATCATAATTATAACGACCTTTAAGTCAACTGTTTAAGTGAGGACAAAGGGCAAGATCAAAACATACCTCTTTGATTCACTGTAAGCAAAGAAATTCAAAGGGAGACTTCAATAATAGTTTTTAAGTGGTAGCACACAAGCAGGGAGAACCATAAATCATGCTGAAACCAACTGTTCAAACTATTAAGGAAATAAAAAAGCATGAAGACTAAAGAGAAAGATTAAAGCCTCTAAAATGCTTCAGCAGAAGAAAACATGAAATAGTGAAGGATGAACAGGTCTAAGGTGCTTCTAGGAGTCATTTCTTAGCCTGATACTTTCTATCCTACTGTAGTAAGAAATTGTGGAACATAATGAAAATAGGGGAAAAAACATAAAACAATTCAGAATACTTCACCAAAAACCAAGCTCATGGATCCAATGATAGAGCCTTCTCAGGAAGAAGCATGCAACAACATCATCAAGACCTCCAAGACTTCAATTTGTTCTTCAACTTCAAAGGACTATGTATTGATTTCAGAGAGTTTCAATATTACAACTTGTGATCAAACGACAACCAACCCCTCACTCATCTTCTGCAGAAGTATATATAGAAGAATAAGGAGGTGAGATCCTGATAAAAAGATCTCAAAAACCAATTAATACAGACTTAAATGGCTTCTCGGCCTTTGGGGGGCTCAACGAAGAAGCTTACAATAGGTGTCTTCTATATTAAATGATTTACATAAATATTTTAAGCTCAATGGAAGCTTAATTTGACCTTTGAGGCTCTGTGCCATGTTAGAGTAACTCTGTATATATTTTGTCATTAATTTTGTTCACAAAATTACCCTTTAGCTGTGTTGTGAGGTAGATATTTGATTTCATGCAATAACTTCGACCTGTATTTGATTTCTTTGAGGTACAGGTGTCTTTTGTAGTAGCTGATAAGAATTGATTTTCTTTAACTAAGGTGGTGGAGCTTTCTGTCAGATGAAACACTCTGATTTTTCCTTAAAACTGTGTTTTAGTTCGAGGATTAGGATTTTGGTAAGCATCTTAGATGTAATACCCACAAATATGTCCTTTAATCCTCTATTCTGGTGCATTATGGTATTCTATACTGATACTCTTGATTTGTGATTGACTTGCTGTGTCTTTCAAATGTGCAGGATTGCGCAGGGTTCGAATGGCATCAATGCCTCATGAAACATCGATGAAACATGCATTTTAACCCTGTGGATGATTTCCTTTGAGGAATCGAAGGCAGGAGGGTCGTCACTCTCTGCCTTCAAATTTTTTCAGAATGGCGGAAAACCATTTAAACCCTAAAAAAATACAAACAACTGTTACAAAATCATACATATATAGGTTGACTGCTTCAAAGGACGTGTGGAGGGAGCGTGGCCGTTGGATGGCACCATCCAACGGTCAAGATTTATCGGAAAAAATCGTAGAACGAGCGGAAAAAGATTAAATCTGAGCCGTCGATCGCGCAGAGATCGACAGTCGGGAGTGGAGGTTGAATGTCAAACAGAGGAAATCTGGGCGATGAAACGTGGACCATCGATCTGCAGATCATATCGACGGCGGAGGTTGATCGAATGTCGTGCCGAGAGCCCGGTTGTCATGCGTGCATCTTCGACGAGCGATAGCAGTTGGATGGCCCGCCCCAGATCGGACGGCGCATGGCAATATCGTTGGGTGTCTACGTACGAACGATAATGCGTGATGAGCAAGCGGTTTTGAAAAAGTACAGGGGACGTGTGTCACGCAATGTATGGAATCGCTGGCGATCGGGGAAAAACTGCCCTTGCCCAAAAGGCGGTGCGATGGATACCACACGGTTTCTTGTAGCAGTGAGTGATGTACAGCTGGCAGGGACCACCGGATGGATAGATTCTGCATCGTCGATCTGCAGATCAGATCGATGATGGAAGGGGCTCGAGAACTTGGACCAACGAAAACTATAGAAAATAAAAATAAAATAAAACCCAAAGTTTTGGAAAATAATAAAGGTTTTATACTTTGGGCGGAGAGATATGATTAAAAACGGATAAGCACCCAACTGGCTCAGCGCTCGGTTCTGGCACTAGGGTGTATGGATGGAAAGGGTTAGATACTTAACCCGAGAGGGCTTAAGTCCCCAAAACATACAAAGCATGCATTTTAATGGTTTCTCAAGGATTTTCAAATGCTTTTGAGGGTTTCGATAAGGCTAAGAAGGGGTCTTAGAACCTTATCACGGGTTTTTATGAAGGGGAAAGGGAAAGATTATGTAAGTGAGGGATTTTTCATGGGAGATGGAGGGATAGAAACTGAGGTTAGTTTTGGAAGAAGGGAAGGGGGAAAAATGTGCTTGCAATAGTATTCTGGCTTGGAAATCAGCAGGATTTCTGAGTTCTGAAGGGAAATAGTAGTGACGATTATCCAAAGGATAGGATGTTATCAAAAGACTTTAAGCATTATCAATTTTAGTAATAAAATTGTTTCTTGAAGGCTATCCAACATTATTTAGCCACCACCTGATATGACAGAATTTATGGGTGGCTAACAGTGGCTCCACCTGGGATGGTGCCTTTTTGAAGGTATCAAGAATTTCATACTTGCTTTCTCTGGGAGGCTAATCAGTTGCCTCCTCCATTGGGCTTCCTTCCTTTCTGTGGATGATATTCTTTTGCTTTGAAACATATTAGCAGTCATAAGAACAATGGTTATATCATCAACAAGATTTTTACCTACCCAATCCTACCGATCTAACATTTTCTCTTCATTAGAGTGCACTTGGATTGGCAAACTCTTTTCACAACATTTTATTCTTTTGAAAGCATAAAACTAATCTAATTCTACTACTTATTTCTCCCTGAACTCAGGTTAAGAATTTGAGTTCAGATGCTTCTCTACCTATTCTATCATCTATTGGGATTAAACTGTCCAACATATTTTTATTCTCTAAATTCTTCAACAGAAATTGAAAAAGCATTCAAGTTAGGATTGGACAGTCTAACTTGATGCTGGTCTATGGCATAAAAGACAAGCTGCACATAGACATTTATTCTGTAGAAAAATTAAATCAAAATGGAAGGCTTAAGATCTGAAAGTTTAAAGTACTGCCTTCTCTTTTTACAGCTATGTTTTGATCTTTGTTTTGAGCTATCTTTGCTTTTCTTCTGGTTCAGGTTTTAATCTGATTAGAACCAGATTTTACATATTTTGACTCAGAATTTGAAACAGATTTGAGTCATTTTCTCTTTGAAACTTTTAGGTTCATATTTTGAGCATGTTCGAACCTTTAATTTCTAACCTAAACTATCTACTGATAAGCCAAGTTTAAACAATTTGGCAAATCGAATTTACTATCCTATCAACAGAAAATTTAAAGCTAATTAGTCAAGATTAAACTGTTTGACTAACTAGAAGTGTGTTACTCTGGAGTGGCATTTAAGCTTGCACGCTTTCAGATTTGTTTCTCTTTTTTGGTAAGGGGCTATACCTTTATTGTTTTTACAATCTGCCCTCTTTTCTTTCTTTCTTTGTTTTTGTATTTTTGATTTTTCTGACTTTGAATGCAATGGTTAGACTATGATATTTACAATGAAAAATAAAATGCTTTGAAACTTAAGATTCTTGGCAAAATTAATGCTTAAGCATCCTGCCATTGACAGGACCTCCATATAGATCTTCTCCATTCAATTCTTTCAAGAAAAATGCATTGTGACCCCTCTCAGCATGAACAATATAAGGCCCTTTCCACAAGTTCTCAAACTTGCCATGTTTTCCCTTCTCTTCTCTTCTTGAATCCCATTTAAGAACAACATTTACATTTTGGAAATTGTTTGCCTTAGTCCTCTTATAAAATAGCTTCTTCATATTTTCTTGGACTAACTGTGTTCTTTCATAGACTTCCTCTCTGGTCTGCTGTAAATGGATTGTTTGGTTGATTCTTCTCTACATATCATTCTCTTCAATCTGCACTTCTTGAAGGAGCTTCATGACTGGCACTCCCAACGAGGTGGGAAAGACTGCATCCATGTCGTAGACTAGCTGATAGGGGGACATGTTTATTGATTTCTTTGTAGTTAGCCTATCAGCCCATAAAGCATGAACCGGTTTACTGTGCCACGATTTCTGATTTTTTTCCAACAGCTTTTTAATGATATTGATGAGGCTCTTGTTGGAATATTCAGCTAATCCATTTCATTGGGGATAGCAAGCAGTGGAATGGCCCAAGGTTATGTGGTATTTGTAACAGAAATCAACCATTTTCTTAGATTTAAAAGCAGCAGCATTGTCTGTTATAATTTTTCGGGGACAACCAAATCTGGATAGGATATTTGTTTCAAGGAACTTGAGAATGATAGAGTCATTAGCATTTCTTGAAGGTATAGCTTCTATCCATTTGGTAAATAAGTCAGTGGCTGTGAGGATCCATTTATGTTGAGTTGAGGAGGATGGGTGAATTTCCCCAATGAAGTCTAAACCCCATTGTTGGAAAGGTGCCTCAACTCTGATAGGATGTAAGGGTAAAGGAAGAAGTTTTCTTTTGCCATGAAAGATTTGACACTTATGGCAAGACATGACCAAATTTTGAGTGTTTGGGAAAAGGGTATGCCAATAGTAACCAAATCTAAGAATTTTGTTTGCTGTGACCTTCTATTAGAGGTTTCCTCCACATTCTCCATCGTGCAACTCATGCATGATTTTTCCTGCATCATCTTTGAGTTAACATTTAAGCAAAATTCCAACAGCATTTTTCCAATATAATACTCCATCTAAGATACAAAAACTCAAAGCCTTTTGTTTCAAGAATCTAGCTTTAGTTTTAGACAAAGAAGGAGGGGTATTTAAATATAAAAGCACATAAATAGTGTTAGCATACCAAGGAGAATTTAGAAATTTTTCTTCAATAACAGGAGCATCAGATTCTTCTATTTCTTCCAACACATCTACCATATTGATGTCTAGTGCTTGGAAGTTAGACTCAGCCATAAGTTTTGCCAATTCTTGCCCTTTAACTAGTTTGGTGGGCCTAATCTCTAATTCATATTCAAGAATAGTTGCAATCCATTTTCCCCTTTTACCATCAGGGTCTTGACTTAGAATATCCTTGACAACAGTATGTGGAACAAAAGAAATTATGTGAGAGTGTAAAATATAGACCCTAAATTCTTTTAATGCTTTCACTAATGCTAAGGCTTGCTTCTCCATGATGTTATATTTGAGAGGAGCATCTCTCAAGGCCCTACTAAAGAAAGATATTGGTTGTTATTGCCCCAAATCATTCTTTTGAAGTAAAACTATAGCTATTGTATGTTCAGATGCAAAGGAAAAGATATAGAAATATTTGGTAAAATCTGGACTAATCAGGACTGGTGCTTGAGTAAGAGCTTGTTTGACCAATTTGAATGATTGTTCAGCTGGTAAAGTCCATTTTACACCGACATCTTTCTTAAGAATGTTTGTAATGTTTTTTAATAGCTCAGCAAGATTAGGAATAAACCTCCTTAGGAAATTAATCTTTCCAATGAAAGATTGTAATTCTTTGAGGCTCCTTGGATGGATGATCTGCAATATGCCATCTATCCTTGTAGGGTCTATTTTGATTCCCTCTTCCGAAATTATGTGGCTAAGAAGTTTACCTTCTTGGAGACCAAAGAGTGTTTCCTTGGGATTTAATGACAAGACGAATTTCCTACATTTCTCAAAAACTTTTCTTAGGTGAATCAAATGTTCTTCATCAGTTTTTGAAAAGACAGTTATGTCATCAAGGTAAATAATTATGAAATATCCAATATCTTCAGAAAAGGCTATGTCCATGGCCCTTTCGAAGGTGGCCCCTGCATTCATCAATCCGAAAGGCATTTTGACATACATAAAGGTGCCCCAAGGCGTGGTAAAAGCAGTTTTGATTTGATCACTTGGGAGCACTAACACCTGGTTGTAACCTGAGAACCTATCTAAGAGGGAAATCCTTTTCGACCCAACTACCTTCTAAAGTATATGGTACATTTTGGGTAAGGGGTAGTTTTCTTTTAAGGAGGCTCTATTTAAATTCCTAAAGTCAATAAAGAGCCTGATTTCCCCTATTTTCTTTCTAACAGAAACTAAGTTTGATATCCATTCTGAAAATCTAATGGGTACTATGATTCCAGCAACATGCATCTTTTCAATTTCTGCCTTAACTAAAGGGAGTAAAAGAGGGTTTATTCTCCTTATTTTTTGTTTAAAAGGCTTTTGATTTTCCTTCAAAGGGATTTTATGCTGGATGATGCTGGTATCATATGATTTTAGGTCTTTGTATCCCCAAGCAAAAACATTTTTAAACTCTTTGAACAGCTCTATATATTGCAATTTTATGTGAGCTGAGAGAGTGTTGGATAGTTTAATCATCTTAGGTTCTGCTAGACTGCCTATGTTATGTTCTTCTACATCCATTTCCACAGGCTCCATTCTTGGTTCTTTGGCTACATCGTTAAAGTCAAAAAGGTGTTCTAAAGGTGCTAGACCTCTTCGAATTTTATCATTTTTGCACTGTAAAACTTCCAAGTCTTCTTGGTCTGCATTATCAGTTATCTCTGCTTCAAAAGGATTTTCATAGTGATTTATATCAGCAATATATGTCATTTCAACTTCTGGGATTTGTTCAATATATAAGCAATTTTCTTTATGGCTAGTTTTTGATATTGGTATGCTGAAATCATTTTCTGATTTCAAGAAATCATCTATGTGTTTGTCAGAATCAAACACTTGCTAGTGATCTTCTTTATTGGGCACGACAGGCCTGTGTTTTACCTTCACACTGAGTTGTTCATTTATTTTAGGTATCTGGCAATTGCTGGCATTGAAAGCGAGTTCATTTGCTAGATGATTCAATTCTATTGGGATGAAAATAAGTTCATAATTTTCAAAGGTTTTCAATAGATCAAGGGCAGCGTTTCGATATTCCCTAAGTCTTGGATTTTTAGCTGAGTATTCTCCTTTGATTTGATTTATGATAAGTTCAGAATCTCCTAAGATTGATATCCTCTGGGCTTCTAACTGTTTAAGCAGTTGTAAGCCTAGGAGAAGTGCTTCATACTCAGCAATATTGTTAGTGCATGGGAAATCCAATTTGTATGAAAAACTCTGTTTTGTATTTTGAATCCACACACCTGCTCCTGCACTTGTTTTATTACAATATTCATCAAAATTTATTTTCCAAAGTATGCCATCCTTATTTTCATTTTCTTGTTGCTATGGATTTTCAATGTTTTGAATTTGATTGAAGGGAAAATTGGATTGTTGTGGTGAACTGATTGGTTCTATGTTTTCTTTATCTTGTTGAGTAATTTCATCTTCTTTACATACGATAAAGGAATATAAACTTGATTGAATAGAATAGATTGGAGAGTTGTTGGGTTTATCTATGTTGCTTACCATGTACTTCATGTGAGATTCCCTATATAGTCTTCTGTTTTGGTTAAAAATGGGAATGGTGGCATAAGACATGTCCATTTGAAGGCTTCCCTGAAGTTTGGCTCCGCAAGATCTTGATAAGAGCATGCCATACTTAGGGGGAATGTCAACTACAACTATATCCATAACTAGACTCTTAGCAGGGATCTGAACTAGAGTAACACATAAATCTTTGATTAAGCCCAAACACTTGACTCTGCTTGAGTCAAAGGAATACAATTCTTTGTATGGTTTAGTAATTTCTAAGCCTAAGCTTTCCATCACTACCTTGGGCATTAGATTGTGTGAAGCTCCTGAGTCTAACGTAGCATTGTGTAAAATTTTCTCATGTATTTTAAAGCTAACATAGAAGGGAGGGACAGACCCTTCTTGGTATTTTCCTTCAACTTTTGGACCAAACAACAACTCAGGTTTGTCATCTGTCAAGTTTAAGGTGTCAGTATCACTTCCTGGGTTCAAAGCTTTCAAAAATTGGTTTTTGTACACTTCTTGGGTTACTAGTTCAACTAGGGGAATGGAAATTTTTATCTTAGCAATCTCTCCCTCAAAACTGAAAGGAATAATTGATTTGTTGATATTTGCATCTATTTTTCAATTGAATTCTTTTCAGCAATTTTGATTTGCTGAACCTTGTTTGGACTGGTAATTGGGATAGTTTTATTAGGACCACTAGTTGAAGTGTTAGGGGTACTTTGTTCAATATTTGGCTGGACCCCTTTGTCTTTGTTTAAGTCGGGTTTCTTAGCCAAAGTGTTGGTCTTCTCTACTGTCTTTTTGGACTGAGTTTCTACGTTTTTCATGACAGTAGTATTAGTGTTCTTGTCCTTTAAGTTATCTCTGCTCCCCTTACTCCTAAGATCATACTGTTTATGTACTTCCATAATTGCATTCTCAAAACCCAATCTATAGTCATCAGAGTCTTCATAGGTGTTTGTATTTTGATCATAAGAGAAGAATCCTTGTTCTTCCTCAGTGAGGAAAACATCATCTCCACTGTCTGATCCAATCAATTTTACATGATCTTCTTCCAACCTTTCTAACTCCCTATCTTCCTCATATTGATCTACATAGTTTTGTTGGAAGGGAGGTCTAATATATTGGTCATTCTCGTTCTGTTTGTCTTGATTTTTTTCTCTTATATAATTCTGATTTCTATTTCGAGGAGCAGTTTGATTTTGATTTGCTTGTGCTCTCTTAATTATGCTCATCTCTTTCATCATTTCTTCTAACATTATCTCCATTTTTGAGCTTGAAGTAGAAGGAGTGGACTCTTCTCTAAAAGATACTCTCTTCTCAGTTTTCATTCTTGCTCTCTTCTCCATCAAGTTGACTTCCACAGAAAGAGTGGCCTTTTGCATATCTTCAAGAGTTGCAAAATCTCTTTCTCTCAGCTGATAGGTCATGTCAGAGTCAAACCATTCAGGAAATTTATTTAAAGCTGAGCTCTGTGGAGGTTTTAGTTCTGGGGAAAGTGCATTATACACACTATTGAACCTAGTGCAGTAAGCTTGCACACTTTCCCCAGTGTTTCTATGGAGGTTTTTGTAGTCAAAAAGGACTTGGAGAGGGTTTTTCTTTACATCCCATTTGTTTAGGAACGTTTGATGGAAGCCTTGGAGATCATTAATACTATGGGGGGCTAAACCTTTGAACCATTTTCTTTCTTCTCCCCCTAGGCTCTGAGAAAATAACCTAAGCTTGACAGAATCATCATCAATTTCATTTTTGTCAAAGTAGTCATTCATTTTATCTACATGTTGTGATACAGTTATAGCATTATTAGCATCATATAATGGAATTTTGGACTGATAGTCCTGTGGAAGATTAACTAATGGTACAGGAAGGACTAGGGGAGCATACCATGCTGCCATGATAGGTGGTGGGGGTGGATTTACAAAGAGCAGATTTATAACAGGAACAGTGGGTTGAGGTGTAGTGGTTTGAAAAGTGGATGAAGGGTGAGCAGAAGTGGATGGACCGGGAATAGACTGCTGAGCTGATCTTGGATGAGAGACACCTAGGTTGTGAAGAAAATTTAAGTCAAGAGGTGTTGTCTCTCTACTACCAAGAGGGTCACTTGTTTCAGGAGATGATAATGAAGACTCAGAATCTAACTGATCTAAATCACCAAAAGACCTAGTTCTAAATGGATTTACTAAGTCAACTTGAGATTGTTGTAGAACTGAATTAGCTCTCAAGGGTGATCTAAAAACAGTTGATAATTTTATCTTAGGAGACTTCCTAAGGATAATTTCAGGGTTGTCAACTATTCCTGGTGGGTTTGGGTCAGGGAAGGCTCTAGTATGAATATTTATAGGAGCCACTATGCTATGTTTTTCAGACCTAGTTAAAAGAAAAGCTTTAACAAAATATGACAATCTTTAAGAGGCTAACTGATCTTTTCAGAAGAAGGAAAATTTTAATATTAAAGCCTTATAGCTGAGCTTTTTATGATGCTATTAAGACTTGGGGTCTTCCCAGTGGAGTCTTAAGGTCTGAATTCAGGATTGTGGAGTCGCCAGGTGGGAATTTTTAGCTCTCTTGGAGGTAAAAGGTTTTATGGTCCACCACCAAGTTTATTAGGAAGCAAAACTGAAATGTTTTGGGTTTTTCTGAGTTATTTCGGTCTTATAGGTTAAGAGAGTGTTCTAATTATGATTTAACACTTAGCTAGGGTGTCAAAACGTACAGAGTTTACTCTTATGGCTCGGTAACTGAAATCTTCAAGGTTTGACAAGGCTTTATGAAAATCCTAAGATTTACTTAGTTTGTCACTGATTCGAAAGGTCCTATCATGATTACCATTGCTTGGTAGTGCTTGAAGAAGGTTACTTATGTTATACTTAGACAGTGAGTGTTTTGTTTTGCAGATTTTACTCAGTGTCCCACCGTGATCGCCATTATCTTGGTGGTGATGAGGTGGCTGATAATCAATGGATAGTCTTTGAAAATAAGGGATTTCTGGGGTCCTAAGGGGTACTTAGATTGTCACTGACTCAGAATGGTCCCACCGTGATCGCCATTATGTTGGTGTCCTGTGTTTTGATAGTTTGGCAAATCAAAAGACAAGGCAACATCATAACCAATCTTTAGAGTTATAGGATCTAGTCCTCCTGTTCTCAGAGAGGGATCTCTCAAATGTTTGTTTGCAAAGATTTATATTGTGTGCTTATAATATTGATTTTAGACTAGTTATTAAGTGTAAGGTGTTTGTTTGTTTGGTTGGATGGAATTGATACAGAAGAACATGAAAGGTCTAGGAAAGATACATAGAATAGAGAAACATCTGGGTCATTTGGCAATGGAGTCAAGAAAAGGTCATAGCAAACTCATCAAAGGATATGGGATATCAAAGGGAAAATCTAACTTTTCCACAGGATCATTTGTTTTTGGAATGGGATGAACATTAATGTTTTGGAAAGAGAAATTTAATTCTCAACAAAGGGAACCTGAAAACATAATTTAAACAATAAAGAGATATTTGATAGAAAGGGCTAACCATAAATTCTACAAACATTCTTTAAGCAAATAATGGCTTCAAGAAAAATTTTAAAATGAAATCTAAGATTCGTGGAACACCCTATTTCCTCAAAGATTTTATTCTAAAGGACTTAGAAAACATAAAATATTTACCGATAATTACAATCATAGAAGAGGGAACACCTAAAAACATCTATGATCATAATTATAACGACCTTTAAGCCAACTCTTTAAGTGAGGACAAAGGGAAAGATCAAAACAGACCTCTTTGATTCACTGTAAGCAAATAAATTCAAAGGGAGACTTCAATAATATTTTTTAAATGGAAGCAGACCAGCAGGGAGAACCATAAATCATGCTAAAACCAACTGTTCAAACTATTAAGGAAATAAACAAGCATGAAGACTAAAGAGAAAGATTAAAGCCTCTAAAATACTTTAGCAGAAGAAAACATGAAACAGTGAAGGATGAACAGGTCTAAGGTGCTTCTAGGAGTCATTTCTTAGCCTAATACTTTCTATCCTACTGTAGTAAGAAATTATGGAACATAATGAAAACAGGGGAAAAAACATAAAATAGTTCAGAATACTTCACCAAGATCCAAGCTCATGGATCCAATGATAGAGCCTTCTCAGGAACACGCATGCAACAACATCATCAAGACCTCCAAGACTTCAATTTGTTCTTCAACTTCAAAGGACTATGTATTGATTTCAGAGAGTTTCAATATTAAAGCTTGTGATCAAACGACAACTAACCCCTCACTCATCTTCTGCAGAAGTATATATATAAGAATGAGGAGGTGAGATCCTGATAAAAATATCTCAAAAACCAATTAATACAGACTTAAATGGCTTCTCGGCCTTTGGGGGGCTCAACGAAGAAGCTTACAATAGGTGTCTTCTGTATTAAATTATTTACATAAAGATTTTAAGCTCGGTGGAAGCTTAATTTGACCTTTGAGGCTCTGTGTCATGTTAGAGTAACTTTGTAGATATTTTGTCATTAATTTTGTTCACAAAATTACCCTTTAGCTGTGTTGTGAGGCAGATATTTGATTTCATGCAATAAATTCGGCCTGTATTTGATTTCTTTGAGGCACAGGTGTCTTTTGTAGTAGCTGAGAAGAATTGATTTGCTTTAACTAAGGCGGTGGAGCTTTCTGTCAGATGAAACACTCTGATTTTTCCTTAAAACTGTGTTTTAGTCTGAGAATTAGGCTTTTGGTAAGCATCTTAGATGTAATCCCCTCAAATCTGTCCTTTGATCCTCTGTTCTGGTGCATTCTGGTCTTCTATACTAATACTCTTGATTTGTGATTGACTTGCTGTGTATTTCAAATGTGCAGGATTGCGCAGGGTTCGAATGGCATCAATGCCTCATGAAACATCGATGAAATGTGCATTTTAACCCAGTGGATTATTTCCTTTGAGGAATCGAAGACAGGAGGGTCGTCACTCTCTGCCTTCGAATTTTCTTCAGAATGGTAGAAAACCATTTAAACCCTGCAAAAATACAAGCAACTATTACAAAATCCTGCATATATAGGTTGACTGCTTCAAAGGACATGTGGAGGGAGTGTGGCCGTTGGATGGCACCATCCAATGGTTAGGATTTATTAGAAAAAATCTTAGAACAAACGGAAAAAGATTAAATCTAAGACGTCGATCGCGCAGAGATCGATGGTCGAGAGTGGAGGTTGAAAGTCAAACAGAGGAAATCTGGGCGATGAAATGTGGACCATCGATCTGCAGATCAAATTGATGGTAGAGGTTGATCTAATGTCATGCCAGGAGCCCGATTATCGTGCGTGCATCTTCGACGGGCGATAGTCGTTGGATGGACCACCCCAGATCGGACGAGGCACAGCAATATCGCTGGGCGTTCGCATATGAACGATAATGCGTGATGAGCAAGCGGTTTTGAAAAAGTACAGGGGACGTGTGTCACACGATGTATGGAATCGCTGGTGATCGAGGAAAAACTTCCCTTGCCCAAAAGGCAGTGTGATGGATACCACGCGGTTTCTTGCAGCGGTGAGTGATGTACAGCTGGCGGGGACCACCGGATGGATAGATTCTGCATCGTTGATCTGCAGATCAGATCAACGGTGGAGGGGGCTCAAGAACTCGGACCGACGGAACCTATAGAAAATAAAAATAAAATAAAACCCAAAGTTTTGGAAAATAACAAAGGTTTTATAATTTGGGCGGAGAGATATGATTAAAAATGGATAAGCGCGCAACTGGCTCAGTGCCCAGTTCTAGCGCCAGGGCGTATGGACGGAAAGGGTTAGAGGCTTAACCTGAGAGGGATTAAGTCCCAAAAACATACAAATCATGCATTTTAATGGTTTCTCAAGGATTTTCAAATGCTTTTGAGGGTTTCGATAAGGCTAAGAAGGGGTCTTAGAACCTTATCACGGGTTTTTATGAAGGGGGAAGGGAAAGATTATGTAAATGAGGGATTTTTCATGTGAGATGGAGGGATAGAAACTAAGGTTAGTTTTGGAAGAAGGGAAGGGGGAAAAATGTGCTTGCAACAGTATTCTGGCTTGGAAATCAACAGGATTTCTGAGTTCTAAAGGGAAACAGCAGTGACGATTATCCAAAGGATAGGATATTATCAAAAGACTTTAAGCATCAGCAATTTTAGTAATAAAATTGTTTCTTGAAGGCTATCCAACATTATTTAGCCACCCCCTGATATGACAGAATTTATGGGTGGCTAACACAGGCAAAACTTCATATCAGCATGAAGGTCAGGAGATAGAGACTATTGTGCCGACATATGTCACTTATCAGAGAGGCACTAGAGGATTATTCGCAGCAGCCCGACGAGTATTATCTCCACATGGGGTGGAAGGGGTCTCGCTTCCATCATCAGTAGCATAGGTATAGGTACATGACAGAGGTAAGAGGCCTATGTAGGATGAGGGGCCTTCAGGAGGCCAAGACATAGGTTTCATACTGATTGACGAGGATTTGAGCTCTCCAAGCTCAAAGTTGAGAGAGACTATTCAGGAGCAGAAGGCGAAGATAGACACATTAACCGTCAAGTTGCAAAGAACCCAATGGATCATAAATTACCTGGAGCAGTGAAAAAAAAAATTGGAAGATCAGCAAAGAATTATGGAGTTGCAAAACATCCGTGAGAACCGGTAAGCTGCCCAAAGAAGCGAAACCGAGATGACATCCATTGAGCGAGATATTGAGGCTGATAAAGAGAATTGGCTTGAGAGGGTCAATATTCATCTTGAGAAGTTGTTGGAGAAGGAAAACAAGGAAAAGAATATGTTGAGACACATGAAGAACCATTATTGGGCATGAAATCATGTTTGCAAAGAGCGAATCAAAATTCTGAAGGCAAAGCTAAGGAGCGCACTAAAGCGTCGCAAAAGGCATGATAGGCTCCAAATTTTGGCCAAAGCTTCTTTGGCTCAGCATAGTGCTTGATGGTGGACATTTAGTCCAAATTTTGAGAAATTTGGGAAACTTTTTGTCAATTTTGAATTTTTTGGCCTTTACACAGGTTTTTCTGCCCGACGCGTCGCGCCACTTGGCTCGTGCTTATAATTGGTAGCTCCTCTTGAAGAAAACTTTGTATTTCTAGATTTTTCATCAAAATTTATGCATTCCTACCCATTACCTAAGGATTTTGACAATTTTTGGGTTGCCTGAAGGGTCAAAA
Source organism: Pinus albicaulis (assembly GCA_034641835.2). Lineage (NCBI taxonomy): Eukaryota > Viridiplantae > Streptophyta > Pinopsida > Pinales > Pinaceae > Pinus > Pinus albicaulis. The sequence continues at coordinate 596,374,078 of CM076572.1, forward strand.
ACACCTTAAAAATGGCCTTTCTGCCACTTTTTGGACACATAGGAAGAAGTGTTAGGAGATTTGACTCCTTAACCTGAAATGCAAGAAGAAACCAGCACAAAGGACAAGTTGTACAACATATTTCTACTCTATATGTTAGTGTGATTCATATAAAACATTAAATAAATCATAATGAATGCTTGTATAACAAATATTATTCATACATTAAAGCATACACTAACACGTTTATTTCGGGAACAGCATGATACTTCTGTATTATAAATAGTACGTACAAAAGTAATCAAGAGAAGAGATCACCCGATCCTTCCAAGGCCTTCGCAGACCGTCGTCCGGATCCGTCCAGCCCTTGCCTCGCTAAGACTCCTTCCAAACTGGTGCATACGAGATAACATATAAAGGGATGTATATCTCAAGGAAACAAGGGTTTCCTGAAATGAACTGGGAAAGTGCAGGAGGCACGGGGAATCAGACTTGGATAGGGAATACCAACAGAGTATAATATCAATACTTTCTCTCTCCCTTAGGCCATACACATGAGGGCTTTTTATAGTCCCTCCAAGTAGTTTCAGCAGTTGGAAACAGTTGGCCACGGGCTGGGGTGGTTGAACTACCTAAGTAACCATCAACCCAGCGCGAAATTAGGGATTTTTTATATATTTTTTAATCATTTTAATGGCATACGCGAAAAAGTCTAGCTGTACTTGCGTATACACGCGGAAAAGTATGGGCATAGTCGCGTATGAGGGATTTTACACTGTTTTTAAGTGAATTTGTCCAAGTCTGTAGGAATGGGTGCCCAAAAGCCATGTAGCAATCATGAATCATGTCAAGGTGAGAAATGATGCTATAACAGATGCCCCCTAATATATGAGGTCAGAAGGGGTACATGATGGCCGAAATGTATTATGCACATAGAAAGAACTTCGCAAGGACAAGAGAGGACTTCACTAGATTTCAGCCTGCCAAAACCAATGAAAGAAACCAGAGAGTCAACTCATGCTGAGGCGGGCATACCCATGCTCAGTCAAAAATACATCATATATATAGAAAGTACTGAATAGATCCAACATGTATACAAGTATAACTGAACTGAAAGTACATAGTGAATCATCTGAGCAGGGCCCGTAAAGACAAGTCTGTATCAATGTCCAAGTATCACATATAGAAAGCCGATCAAAGATAGTGCAACTGGATGTCTGATCAAGTAACTGAATCTCCAAGTACCGGATCATAAGAGGCGGATCAAACGGTACAATCACGCAACTCGGGGACCAACATATAAGATGCTGCTGTGCTGAACTGCAACATATAAGGGTGGACGGCAACACTGGCAGAAACTGAAAGGACTGTCAACAGTGAACCGAGAAATGTTGATGCAACCCGAGGTCTTCACCGATCACAACGGCACAATTCTACACAATGGGAATAAATGAGCTGAAGTCGACCATGTGAGAAATCGTTGGATTACCGGTCAATGATGTATACCGTTAACCAACACGAGACAACCCACCAATAATGAAAATGAGTGTCAAGGTGCCCCAGTACAATCTGACAAGTGCGAATGAATGAGTTGAAGTCGAACACTTGAAAGAATCTACCAATCAGGAGGCAATGATGAATCTCCACTGTCGATAGCGAAGAGTCTGCCACTGATGACTGCAAACCCTAAGGTACTGACAAAAAGACTCTAGACCTTATTCCCAGAGCAATGAGTCGAAGTCGATGGGAAAAGATCTGCTGGAAGGAAGGCATTAAGGCATCCCACATCAGTCCAGCACGAGTGTAACCCGCAGGCCAAGATTTGGAAGGAATCGGACGAAGTAGAGTGACGGAACCAAAACCGAAGTACGTTTTCGACATGCACAAGATGAAGCTAGCGCACGAAAGAAACCCTCTGAACCAACCAATAATGAAAGCTGACACAGAGGTGAGAAATCCACCGATAGGGTCAAATGGAAATCAAGGTACTGCACGAATCCCAAGTGTGATAATGTGTGCTGACGTCGAACACAGGGGAAACCACTCAGTCAAAGACCCATGATGATGATCAAATACTGAGCACGAGGTCACCTATCAATGATGGAAATAGGCCCAAGGTGCGGCTCTAGGCTTGCTCTCAGAGCAATGTGTCGTAGTCGATAAGAGACAAACCCGCCGGCAAGAAGTCAATGGGGACCTTCTCAAACCAGCATGAGCAGAAGATCAAAACATCTGATGTGATAGAACATGATACTGACAAGACCGGGAAGGCCAACTGAATAATGAGTCAAGAGACACCGCAGAATGGCCGACTCAGGCTAGACTTCCCTTGAACAAAAGCACGACTCTGTGATGACCATGGCAGTAAAAGTGACACTGTATAAGTCTGTCTTGCAGGAGGCAAACAAACTCTCCATATGATTGGAAGAGATAACCAACCGGGGGAGAACTGACAAGTGAAACATGGTAAAGGCTGAACCTAGGTCAAAACTAAAACCATCCCAAATGAAGGAAATATATAAGTATATGTGCTTTGTTCAAGGGCGACAAACTGACTCTGTACTGCCATCAAAATAACGAAGATACATCCCGTTCCCGCTCTTTTTGTTATATTTTATTTTTTTGTCTTTTTCATAATAAGCCTGAAAAAGAATAAAAGAATGCTATGGTACAATGGATAGAACGAGTATCAAGAAAGCAGATGCACTAGTTCCGGGAATTGGAACAATCCTATGCTCAATGCAAGGTGGCGAAAACTGGTCAGTGATACTCAGAGGAACGTTCCATCCATGGGTACAAAGGTGTCAAGTCGTGATAGCTAAGTGCATGCAATGGTTAACTTGTACATAAAGTCAAGGTCAAAAGTTGGCTTAAACATCGAGTCCAAATGAAGCCGGCTAAAGGCCAGGATAAACAAGTAGCCAATATGCAATGCAGTAATACAACTTAACGACACCAGGGAGCCTCTAGGGTATAAGTCAGAAAAATGATAAGTGATGAAGGAGAAGAATGAAGCTTTAACACAGAAGACATGGCGGGACTAAAGAGGACTCCCGAGCCTATATAAAAAGCAGCATGGGCAACAAGTGATAGCAAGGAACTAACTAGGAAGCCCATGTAAAGGAAGGCTCTACCATCAAGTCATGATTAAAAATCGGCGAGTGAAATGGGTGTAATGCTCATGACCTGATGGGATCGACCCTAAGGCAAGCGATCAGTATGGAGGCTAGAATGCAAGATGCAACGGAAAGTGATTCCCTAACCTATATGCCAGTGAAGATCATATACCTGCCGTGAAGAGTCTGAAATCATGGATAAAAAACCGGGAAAAATCTCAAAATCGTCAAAATGTACCTGAAAATATACCAAACCGGGCACTTCCAAGCAATCGAGTTATACAGCATAAGACAGATCGAAAAAATAAGCATAAAGAATTTTTTGCAAAAATTTTCAATTTTTAGCCATAAATACACAAATTACCTCTCAATTGGTTCATTATTGCATAGCTGATTTGGAAAAAGAGCTCTGGAGCTAAAAACTTGTTTCGTCAAATCAGGAACAACCGACCGTCGGAATTCAGCAAAACTTCAGGTAGGTTCCTTAATCATCCTGTTTATTCATTTTGTCCGTTTGAAAATTAAAATTAAGTGATTTTTTTCCTGGAAACCCTTCTTAAAAAATGCGTATCTGCGCATACGCGGGTTCAATGAAGTGAAGCCGCATATACACGCGACTGTGCACAGGAAAAGTCGCGTATGCGCAAGTCCGTAATCCAAAAAGGAGTTTCTAATGCAAATTTTGATGAAATTTCTCAGGATGACCATCTCATGGAGGGAACGTGAGCATAGCGCAATAGACCAAGAGGTCATGCAGGATCGCGCAGCACAAAATGTCCTCCGAAACTGTGGATTGTTCAAATTTTTCAAAATGCCCAATATGAAAAGTAATGTGAGATTGCTTGAAATGCTCGTAAATTACTGGGAACCAGATCAGGATTGCTTCATCATTGATCAGATTCCACTACGCATAGAAGTGGAAGATATATACTTCATCACTGGACTCTCCAGGAGGGGAGACCCAGTAGACCTACACGGAAAGCCCCTAGGAGGGTTGACCGTGGAAGACTATGTCCAAATCTATTGCGTAGATAATTCCAAGAAAGTTGGCACACAGATTGCTATCAGAGATATCAGGGATTTGCACATAAATATCCTCCTATTCACCATCGGCAGAGTGGCAGGATCTGCCTCACTACACCAGGCATCCAGGACGCACATGAGCATAGCTGTAGAGTGCTTAATTCATGTGTATGATTGGTGCACAGTCCTGCTACAGAACATGAAACAACAACTGACCTCCATTCGCCAAACAAAGACAAAATACTTTGGCTATGGTACCATTTTGACAACATTCTTCTTCGAGAGAGTTCCAGCTTTGAGACCCAAAGTCATCTCGACTATCAGCAGCCCTCGGGACCCAAGAATCGCCCGTTGGGCAGACATGATGAAGAGACTGGGGGGCAGCGAGGTACCCCGAACTACCTGGGACGATGAGTTCTTCTTATGGTGGAGAGAACAAATCATCGCAGTAGACGACTATCCCTATGCCGGGATGGATTTCCGAGGAGATCCAGATCTAGTACTTCCACCCGGTGCAGCATGGGGAGCAGTCGGTAAGTTTTTTCAAAAATTTTTAACTTATATGATTTTTTTTGGATTTTTCAATTATGTATGAAAAATGAAAAACAAGCATGTTTTTGGATTGGATTCATAATGACTGACAATTAAAAATGATCATGATTCAGATGTTGGACCAGTTCGTCCTGAGGGCCTAACACGTCACAAGCGCCGCAGAGGTGAGGCGGAGACAGCGGATTCTGACAGGACACTCCAGGCCGTGCAGAGAAACTTGGAGGGACTGACCCGCCAAATCCCTCTGGCTGCTGTGGAGGACTTGCCAGAAGCTGTCCAGAGACGGGTTGTAGGAGTGCCCCGGGACTGGGTTAGACTGTTCCGCCGTGTGGCCACTGCAGTGATGTTCTATAGGAACGCAACTTCTGGGCAGGGTCCTCAGGAGTAGACAGATTTTCCATATTAGATGACTGTATATTCTTTTTGAGACTGAACATGATGGGGCATAAGCCCAAATTTTGTACGGCATTGATGGATCCAAATTTTGTAAAGTTTTTTGACACTCCGATGATATATACAGCGATATTTGATGTGATGTGATAAATGTATCAAAAGTATGATGTTTTTGATGATTAAAATTTATTGTATTGAATGATTAATATGCCAATCTAAAGCTTGATTAGCCAATGAGTCAGCAACCCAATTGTCAGCTCAAGGAATATGAATGAATGTTAAAAATTGAAATGACCTTTGTAACAAACGTACCCTCAAGAACAATCGTAATAAAATTGGATCTCGTACCCGATAAGTGTTGTTCAACTGCGACACCACCAGCTGGGAGTCCAAGAAAACTCCCAACGAATCAACACCCAAGGATATTGCCTCCGAGAGTAGATGAATGACTGCAGTGTATTCTGCTACGTTATTGGAAGCAGGACCAATGCAGACCCCTCTTGATACCAACAGCTGACCGGAAGGATAATGAAGCACCCAAGTCGCGGAAGCTAAGTTCCGGGTGTGTCTACTAGCACCATCGGCGAAACCAAAATGACTCATGACATCAACACAACCTGCCAAAGCAGATCAAAAACATCACCATCTCATCAAAAATCGAAAATCAAACAGATATGTACAAAGCAAAAAAATACTATATACAAAGCAAAATGCCAGGCCAAAGCCTAGGCATAATACTTCTTCAGATAGAGCCCATTTCGGGGCTCCGGCAACTCGTTCCCTTCGAAGTCAACCAAGGTATACGCTCATTTCTTAAGGACATTTTTGACGATATAGGGGCCATACCACATCGACTTAAACTTTCCTGCCCCCAAGGCATCTTTTTCTTGGGCATAGACCAAAACAAGGTCACCTTCGGAAAAGATCCTAGGCTTAACTGCCTTATCGTACTGAGCTTTAACTCGATTTTTATGGGCTTCATTCAACGTGGCGGCATCTCGACGCTGCTCATCAAGATGTTCCAGATGAAGAAGCCGCTCTTCCAGACTAGAAGTGTCAGGAAAAAGCTCAACAGCTAATTTAAGGGAAGGAATCTCGCATTCAATGGGAAATATGGATTCCACCCCGTGGACTAACTGAAACGGAGTAAAGCCAGTTGCAGTTTTAACTGACGTCCTGTATGCCCAGAGTGCAGGATATAGCATAATGTGCCAGTTGGATCTATGTTTATCAATTTTCCGTTGAAGAATTGTCTTCAAGGATTTGTTAACGACTTCCACTTGCCCATTGGCCTGAGGATAATATGGAGATGAATGCTCCTGCCGGAAACCCAATTTAAGAGCCAACTCAGCCATCATACTGTTCTGAAAGTGACTGCCATGGTCAGTGACAATCTCTCTAGGTATACCGAAACGAGCGATAACTTGGTTGAAGAAGAAAAGAGCTGCAGTCTCACCATCGTTCCCAAAAGTAGGCATAGCTTCGACCCACTTCGTAAAGTAGTCTACTTCTACGACAATGTACTTGTGACCTTTTGCCGAAGGCGGGTTACAAGTAGTATAATCCATACCCCACTTTGTAAAGGGTCCGACAGTAACGACTGGAAAAAGCGGAGCTGGATGAGTGCGCATTTTTCGAGTATACACCTGACAAGGATGACACTTCTTAACCGATTCAATACAATCTTTGAAAATCGAAGGCCAGAAGTAGCCAGCACGCAAAATCTTTTGGGCTGTAGCAAGCCCTGATAAATGACCCCCACAAGCTCCACCGTGAGAATCATTAAGCACAGCCTCAGCTTCTTCGAAAGTTAAGCAGCGTCTTAGGATTGAATCAACCCCTCGACGGTACAAAGCATTACCAATAATCAGATAACTTTTAGCTAAGTGACGCAGCTTACGACGCTCATCTTTCGAAAAAGAAGAGGGAAACTTCGCAGTCTGGAGATACACAATGATATCCCCATACCAAGGATCTTGTGGAGAGATTAAAAACAAGTGTTCGTCCGGAAAGGACTCATCATAGATCACCTCCTCTCCACAAGGCAACTCGGAGATCAATTCCGCAAAGACTAATGACTTCTTGGATTTGGCAGACATGAACTCTAGATCAAATTCCTGTAATATCACAATCCATCTATTATATTTGCCCCCAATCACTCGCCTGCTGAGGACAAACTGAAATGGATTGGTAGCTGCCAAGACATAAGTTTTGCGAAGAATAATATAATGCCGGAGTCGCTGCACAGCATGAACTGCTGCTAAGGCTAATTTTTCTATCGGGGTGTATCGCAGTTCAGGTCCTACCAGTCCTCGACTAAGGTAGTAAATAAGATGCTCAGCCAGAGCATCATCCTCCTGAACCAGAACCATACCAATGGTAGATTCTGCTGTAGCCAGATACAAAAGAAAATCTCTGCTATAATCGGGTGGACTCAGTAAAGGAGAAGAGGTCAATGCCTTTTTCAAGGCATCGAATGAGCGTTGAGCATAGTCGTCCCAAAGAAAAGGAACTCCTTTCTTCAACAGTCTCATATATCCCTTTGTAATCTCAGCATAGTTAACGATAAACCTCCGAAGAAAGTTAGACTTCCCTTGGAGACTTTGAAGCTGACGGATTGAAGATGGGGGAGGCAACCGAAGTATTGCCTCAACCTTGAAGGGATCTACCCTTATCCCTTCCCTAGACACGATAAATCCCAACAGCCGACCGGATGTTACCGCGAAAACGCACTTGTTCGGATTCAAACGAATTTTATAAAAACGACATCTTTCAAATATTTGCCGGAGGTGACCTGGATGATCCATCCTCTTTCGAGAATGAGCAACTAGATCATCTAAGTATGCCTCGATAATCTTCTTGATGTCGTGGAAGGCGTAAGACATGGCCCGCTGAAAGGTAGCTCCAGCATTTTTAAGACCAAAAGGCATTTTCTTATATGCAAACGTACCCCAGGGACAAATAAATGCGGTCTTATGTTGATCTTCTCGACGGATAGTAATTTGATTATAACCAGAGAAACCGTCCATGAAGGAGAAAATCTCGTTACCGGCACACTCGTCAATAATCTGATCAATGAAAGGTGTGGGGTAATTATCCTTAGGACACGCCTTATTCAGGTCTCTGAAATCAATGCACACTCGAATCGTTCCTTGCTTTTTATCAACCGGAACGGGGTTTGAAACCCATTCAGTCAAAGGAACTGGAAAAATGAATCCCGCCTTAAGCAGCTTTTCAACTTCAGCTTTGATAGCTGCTACCTTCCTAGGATTAACCGGACGAAGTTTTTGCCTGACCGGCTTAGCGTTTTCATACGTCTTGATCTCATGCTGGACGATAGATGGGTCTATGCCAGGCATTTCCTCATAAGACCAAGCAAAAACATCCCTATACTCTTTGAAGAGATCGGTATAGATTTGAACCTCTTCATGGGAACATTCAGCTCCAATGAAAACGTTCTCGATAATGTTGGGATTCCTGGAGATGTTCACCGGGATAGTAGGAGAGATCACAACCATGTTCCCTTCAGCATAAACCTGTGCTGGTGCTAAGGGGCTCAAGACTGGGTGAACAGGTCCAGGAGACTGAGGACTTGGAAAACTTGTTTCGACTTCGCTCAAGTCAGGTAGGAAGTAAGACCGATGATGCAAGTCATCCCACGGTCTATCTATACCCGTCATCGCTTCCAGGATGGCCTCTTCAGATGGAAGAGTGGTATCTAGACAATCCTGGGCAGAAGAAGAAGTAAGCGTCCAAGCCGGAGCCACATCACCATCCAACTCTTCCGGCGAAAGAGGAGCTGGATCAGATTCTGCAGTGTCAACAACAAACTGATATGCAATCTCAGCTGCAGAAATCGGGAATGCCATTCCACCCACTTGTCCTTCTTCCAATGTGGCAGTTGGAGAAGGTAAGGTCCAAGGGTCCGAAAAATAATGAGTTCGAAAGAACTCTCTTCGAAGGGGAGCCTTGGAGGATGAAATAGCATTAATTGACACCTTAGGAGGAGGAAGATCAAAAGAACCCATCAGGGAAGAATAAATTCCAACTCCCAGATTCTCGACAGGCGCCTTGGTATTATCCAACTTAGGTACAGATGAGTCAGAAGATGCATCCAGGTCTACAGGAGGACAGTCCAGTTGATCCACTGTGACTATCCTCCCTTCGTGGGGGAAACATACAATTCGAAATAATGAGGATGCAATGGCATCCATCTCATATATCCAGTTCCTCCCCAACAAAAGGTTGTAGTCCAAGGCTGCATCTACTACCTCAACTTCTATGTTAACGGTTTTGCCCCCAACACAGATGGGCAAAGCCGGGACAATACCATGGGGTCTGTGAGAATGACCATCGAATGCAGTAAGAATAGTGCTAGACGGAGCAGCCTTTGGAGATCCAAGTGTCTTCCAGCATGCGAAAGACATCACGCAAGTAGAAGCACCCTCATCAACAACCGTGCGAAAGATGTTAGTCTTCCGATACGATGATTTAATATGGAAGGCCATGTGATGAGGAAGTCTCTTCTTAAAATTCTTCATATCAAAGGTAATCAGAAGAGAATTTTTCGGATCAATAGCCCTAATGGCAGTGAGCAAAGCACTGCGCTGAGCCGGACAAGACTGGAGTACCTCTAAGGCAGACATAGCACAAGGACTCTGCGCCAGATCTTCTACAATCGAGTAGTTCTGGGCAGCCCTCATGTCCGGATTAATCGTTGACCGTTTAGAGGATGCCTTCGGAATCCGAGGCATAGACTCAACAATTGGCTTCGTGATGTGAAGCGGCTCAGTAGCATCAGGAACTTCCTTAGCTTTCGAAGATTCCTCTCCGCCATAATCACGGGATCTCGTAGCGACATCCACGTGAGCACTCATCATAAAGATATTCGATGGAATTTCCCCTTCCTGAGCACCTCCAAAGGAAGCCCCAGGATTTTGATTCGCGCCAGCAATTAATTGCTGCCCTTGGGGAAAAGGGTTTGTTAGCACAGCCTGGGAACTAGAAGAACCCTGCTGAGATAACAGGCGCTGAGCATCCTGAATTTTCGGGCAAAGGTGTGTTAGATGGTCTCCAGCACAGAGCTTGCACGGAAACTTCACTTTCTTTTTCTCCTTTTTCCCTTCACCAACACGCTCGTTGGTCTTATTTTCATTGCCCTTCCCATTCTTGCCCTTCTTCTTGTTATTACGTCCCTTCTTCTTCCCATCGGACTGTTGATTTCCTTTGGGTTCAAAAGATTGGACAGCATTAATGGAAAAAGACTGGGAAGGTGAAGAATCAGCAGGCACAGCCTGACCAGAAGAAGCAGATTGTAAAGACAACTGTTGCAATTGAGAAAGCAGGCTGGCTGCACTACTACTGACCGATCCGACAAGTCCGTCACCATGCGGACCAGGTTTGGGTTTCGATAAATCCAATTTGGAGCGAGGAGCATTGGGAAAATACTTGTAAAGCATCCCAGACTGAGAATAGATCAACTCTAACTGCTGGGCCCTAAAGATGGCCTGCTCCTCGGAATATACCCCTGACATGGATACATCCTTTGAAATATCTGACTGAAGCGATTTCAAAAACCACTCGAGAAGGAACTCACCGGGAATATGGGCTTTGATAAGCCTCTTCCTTCTCCTCCATTCCTGAATATGATCAGAAATGTGAGTTGCCTCATCCTGCTTAAAATTAGCCAGGAGTTCGGTCCCAGCCTCATATCTGACAGGCATCTGGAAATGGTTAAGAAAAGTGACAGCCAGTTCTCCAAATGTGGCGAAATTTCCCCCAGTGAGCTCTATATACCACTTTGCGGCGTTTCCAGTTAAGGTGCGCTGAAATAATCTCAATCTAATCGAGTCGTCGATCAGAGAGTTTGAAGAGCACCATAAGTGGAAAGTGGTGATGTGATCTACCGGATCTTCACCATTCTTGCCTTCAAACTTAGGAATGTCTGAAGGAAGTTTGGTTGGAACCGGAGGCCACCCCGGACTGTATCGAATCGGGTCATTAGTTAACTTCGACAAGTCTGGCAAGTTTAACGTTGCCAGAAATGGTAATCGAGGCGGAGCCTGAGAATTCCATCCTTGATAGGATGGATTTCCAACATTTTGAAAAGAATAGCCTGGATTTGATGAGGCACCAGGCTGCCAGAAAGGACCCGTAGAAAACGGAGAAGAACCTCCTCCCCACGCCGAGTTACCAAGACCCAGACTAGTTCCTCCCGCTGAAGTATTGACTGAAGATGTAAGCCCCTGGTAGGGGTTCCATGCATTAGATAGAGGAGAAAAAGACTGATAAGCACTCGATGCAAGGAAAGAAGCATTCCCTGGATGACTCGCGATGAACTGATTCCCTGCCCCCGACGTTGCAAACATAGGATTCCACCCCATAAAAGCAGTCGAACTTGGCCCCTGAGCCCAAGGATTGAAACTTTGGGTCTGGGACGTAAAAGGAAACGACCCTAAAGAAGGATTGGTACTAGGAATATGCCCAGTCCCAAAGGGGAAACCCTGAAAAGAAGCTGATCCACCAGCCATGTTGGACATGGGCGTAGATCCAGCTGCACCGGCGGTAAAGGAAAAAGAGGGATTTCCAGCAATGGACATCCCTGAAACAAAGGGACCAGATTGAGAAGCATATGCTTGGGTGAACCCAGAGCCAAACATAGCAAAGAAGCATCGAAGATAGAGCAGCATGCCCCCGCTTCGACAGGCGGGTCTGAACGCAAAGACTCACTAAGTCGGCTCCCGGGCCGGTGGGAACAAAAGACAAGAAAGATATGGAAGATCCCATGGCCTCTCGTACTTCGTCCTACGACTTCCACAACAAACTGATGATCAAGAGGAAGAGGAGATGGACCCGTAGTTTGTGCTCGTGCATATCTTCTATCCGGGCACCTTCCAGGAAAACAATACTCTCGAGGTGAGCGGAACGCTCCTCTCGGAACCGACACCGGAATCAGCAACGAAACCTTCAGACCTTAGTGGAGGATATCTCTCCACAGCGTCAGACTCTACAGGGTGAAAACCACCTGCTAGATCGCTCCTACGCCTTCTCGAAGAAGGCTCTGCACTCTCGGGAGATAACCCCCGGACTCTCCTCGAACGTCGAGGCGCTTGATCAGCCACTTTTACAAATTTATTATATTAGACTCAAGAAAAGTGAAAAGCTAGGCAAGCTAGGAGTAAAGAGCACTCACTAAAATCAAAACCCTGAGAAACAGCAAGCAAACAGCCTCCAAGTATTTCCGCTCCGGGTGATGAGGACCGGACACCAAAATACAGGAAAGCGAAGTATAGGACCTTCCGAAAGCAGTCTGGGATGATTAGGGCCCATAACAACTAGCGAAGGTATCAGAAACAGTTACGCCGACCTCCTAACGACAGCCTTTGCCGGCTCAAGCACCCAAGCTTCGCAAGGGCACCCCCCAGAAGTACTGCTGAAAGTGATGCGACGTCTGCCTCAGGTACCACGGTATTCCCCCCCGCAGTCACCTGTGTGGAACCTAGGAACAACAACTATGGACACCAATCCGTATCAGAAGCTGGGCGGAACGGTCTTGAGGTCAGATTCAGCTAATCGGAGGGGGGGTATCCCTCTTCTTAACCTTCACTTCCCCTCACGCTTGACTCTCGGATGAGAGCTTTCCCAGTCCACCTCACGGAGTTGGATTTCGCTCAATTAATCAACTTCTATGTTTTTTTGAGCGGCCTTGGAGAGTTAACTCTCCTCTCACCTATTCCAAGGCCCTACAACCTAGCTATTTGGTGATTGACACTTAGTAAAACTTGCTAGTTGATTTTAGATTAAATCGCTTATTTTAAGGGCTGTTGTATTAAGTCACAAGGATATGGAGTTGAAACCAATGATGTTCTGACGCAAAAGAAATTAATAAAAACCTGACTACATGCACATGCAATTCTTTGTCTTTCGATGAAGAGCAATTTCTATATAAGTTCTACGAGACTAAAAATGTATTTTCTTTTCGAATTACAAACTCACACTCACAAAAACTAAGAAGCTAACTAAATGATTCAATTCACCTAATGCAAATGACCACTAGCATGTAAATTCTAAGATGCAAAAAGTCCTTTGAAACAAGGTGAAATTTCCCAAAAAGGCTCCTTCAGTTTTAACTCATCTTTTGATATCCAGAAAGCCAATTCTTGCAAACAAGAACTCTTAATGTAAGACACCAAAATACTCAACAAGAAGAAGAAGAAATCAAAAGACCACCTCTCCTCAAAATCAAGCCAAAAACTAGAAGCAAGAAACTTCACTAAAGCTCCAAAAGATAAGGCCAAACAAAAATGAAAAATGCAACAACAAAAACAAAAACAAGAAACAATGTTTTTTGAGTTTTTGATATGCAAAAACAAAAAGAAAAACAAATTTTTTTTGGGCTTTTCAGTTTTATAAAGCAAGAGCTTCAAAAAAACCAAGAACAACTATCACAATCCAAGCCAAAACGAGACCGGATTTCAAGCATAAACTTCAACTATTCTCTCAAACCTTATAAAGCTAATGATAGCAAGATCAATAAGAGCAACGGAAGACCAAAAACTCAATCAAACAGCCTAGAGAAATAGTGCAAACTCGTTGCAACACAAAACTCCAAAGAAGCAAGAAAAGTTCTCCGAAAATTGCAACAAAACCCTAGCCTATGAAACTCAAGAAAACCAATCGAAAACAAAGCAAAGAGCGCAATGCAAAGCACAACACAAAGATAGGAGCGAGTCAGTGAGCAGAAGCTCTCTGTTCTGATAAATCAGAACAGCCAAGAACACTCAGAAAGTGATCTTGGAACTCAATCCAGGAGTGCCAGCACCAACAAGGACACTTTGCCAAAAGATCAATTTTCGGACAAACGAAAGAGAAACAAGACTTGAAACCACTTCTGTCACACTCCAGTAAGTATAGAGACTCTGCAGACACAGGCCTCCACATCCAGAAAAGACCAAAAACACCAGAATCTTAAAATTTCAAAATCTGCCTAGGTATACGCGACCTAGCAGTTATGCAACCAGCGTGTATACGCGTCTGTGTATAGGGAAACTCGCGTATACGCGGATCCTTCTACACAAACTCGCGGGTATACGCGACTGTGTGCAAACAAAAAAGCGTATACAAAGAAAGATAATGAAAAACAAAAAAGACAAGTCTGGGAAAGACACCAAGACTTTAGACTGACTGCAAGAAAGCAAACTGGACTGTAAAAGACAGAAAAAACTGTTGGCAACCTACCAAACAGCTGAAACAACCCAACAGGAGAATCACAAAAATGTGATCCCCAGCAGAGTCGCCAGTTCTGTTTCGGGGAATTAACACCCTAGAGGTTGGTTGGGATTCAACCTCCACAGAGCAGGGGCGTACTACTTAACATAGACTCACACGATCATGCACATTCATAAAAACTAAATAGAGCAGAATGAGAGGTTTACCCGTTGGTCCTACGTTTGAAGTAGATCCACGTGGAGTTCAAACTCCCTGCAACCGTCCTTCCTCCTTAACCTGAAATACAAGAAGAAACTAGCACAAAGGACAAGTTGTACAGCATATATCTACTCTATATGTTAGTGAGATTCATATAAAACATTAAATAAATCATAATGAATGCTTGTATAACAAATATTCTCATACATAAAAGCATACACTAACACGTTTATTTTAGGAACAGCATGATACTTCTGTATTATAAATAGTACGTACAAAAGTAATCAAGTGGAGAGATCACCTGATCCTTCCAAGGCCTTCGCAGACCGTCGTCCGGATCCGTCCAGCCCTTGCCTCGCTAAAACTCCTTCCAAACTGGTGCATACGAGATAACATATAAAGGGATGTATATCTCAAGGAAACAAGGGTTTCCTACAACGAACTGGGAAAGTGCAGGAGGCACGGGGAATCAGACTTGGATAGGGAACCAACAGAGTATAATATCAATACTTTCTCTCTCTCCCTTAGGCCATACACATGAGGTCTTTTTATAGTCCCTCCAAGTAGTTTCAGCAGTTGGAAACAGTTGGCCACGGGCTGGGGTGGTTGAACTACCTGAGTAACCATCAACCCAACGCGAAATTAGGGATTTCATGAATCATGTCAAGGTGAGAAATGATGCTATAACAATATTATCAAAAGAATTTAAGCATCAGCAATTTTAGTAATAAAATTTTTTCTTGAAGGCTATCCAACATTATTTAGCCACCACCTGATATGACAGAATTTATGGGTGGTTAATAGTGGCTCCACTTGGGGATGGTGCCTTTTTGAAGGAATCAAGAATTTCAGACTTGCTTTCTCTAGGAGGATGATCAATTGCCTCCTCCATTGGGCTTCCTTCATTTCTGTGGATGATCTTCTTTTGCTTTGAAACATATTAGCAGTCATAAAAACAATGGTTCTTTCATCAACAAGATTTCTACCTACCCAATCCTACCAATCTAACATTTTCTCTTCATTAGAGTGCACTTGGATTGGAAAACTCTTTTCACAACATTTTATTCTTTTGAAAGCATAAAACTAATCTAATTCTACTACTTATTTCTCCCTGAACTCAGGTTAAGTAGTTGAGTTCAGATGCTTCTCTACATATTCTATCATCTGTTGGGATTAAACTGTCCAACAAATTTTTATTCTCTAAATTCTACAACAGAAATTGAAATATCATTCAAGTTAGGATTGGAAAGTCTAACTTGATGCTGGTATATGGCATAAAAGACAAGCTGCACATAGACATTTATTCTGCAGAAAAATTAAATCAAAATGGAAGGCTTAAGATCTGAAAGTTTAAAGTACTTCCTTTTCTTTTTATAGCTCTGTTTTGATCTTTGTTTTGAGCTATCTTTTCTTTTCTTCTAGTTCAGGTTTTAATCTGATTAGAACCAGATTTTACATCTTTTGACTCAGAATTTGAAACAGATTTGAGTCATTTTCTCTTTGAAACTTTTAGGTTCAGATTTTGAGCATGTTCGAACCTTTAATTTCTAACCTAAACTATCTACTGATAAACCAAGTTTAAACAGTTTGGCAAATCAAATTTACTATCCTATCAGCAGAAAATTTAAAGCTAATTAGTCAAGATTAAACTGTTTGACTAACTAGAAGTGTGTTACTCAGGAGTGGCATTTAAGCTTGCACACTTTCAGATTTGTTTCTCTTTTTTGGTATGGGGCTATACCTTTATTGTTTTTACAATCTGCCCTCTTTTCTTTCTTTCTTTGTTTTTGTATTTTTTATTTTTCTAATTTGAATGCAATGGTTAGACTATGATATTTACAATGAAAAATAAAATTCTTTGAAACTTAAGATTCTTGGAAAAATTAATGCTTGAGCATCCTTCCATTGATAGGACCTCCATATAGATCTTATCCATTCAATTCTTTCAAGGAAAATGCATTGTGACCCCTCTCAACATGAACAATATAAGGCCCTTTCCACAAGTTCTCATACTTGCCATGTTTTCCCTTCTCTTCGCTTCTTGAATCCCATTTAAGAACAACATTTCCAATTTGGAAATTGTTTTCCTTAGTCCTCTTATCAAATAGCTTCTTCATATTTTCTTGGACTAACTGTGTTCTTTCATAGACTTCCTCTCTGGTCTGCTGTAAATGGATTGTTTGGTTGATTCTTCTCTACATATCATTCTCTTCAATTTGCACTTCTCGAAGGAGCTTCATAACTGGAACTCCTAATGAGGTGGGAAAAACTGCATCCATACCATAGACCAGCTGATAGGGGGACATGTTTATTGATTTCTTTGTAGTTAGCTTGTCAGCCCATAAAGCATGAACCAGTTTACTGTGCCATGATTTCTGATTTTGTTCCAACAAATTTTTAATGATATTGATGAGGCTCTTGTTGGAAGATTTAGCTAATCCATTTCCTTGGGGATAGTAAGCAGTGGAATGGCCCAAGGTAATGTGGTATTTGTAATAGAAATCAACCATTTTCTTAGATTTAAAAGTAGCAGCATTGTCTGTTATAATTTTTCTGGGACAACCAAATCTGGATAGGATATTTGTTTCAAGGAACTTGATAATGTCAGAGTCATTATCATTTCTGGAAGGTATAGCTTCTATCCATTTGGTAAAGAATTCAGTGGTTGTGAGGATCCATTTATGTTGAGCTGAGGAGGATGGGTGAATTTCCCCAATGAAGTCTAAACCCCATTGTTGGAAAGGTGCCTTAACTCTGATAGGATGTAAGGGTAAAGGAAGAAGTTTTCTTTTGCCATCAAAGATTTGACACTTATGGCAAGACATGACCAACTTTTGAGTGTATGGGAAAAGGGTAGGCCAATAGTAACCGGATCTAAGAATTTTTTTTGTTGTGGCCTTCCAGTAGAGGTGTCCTCCACATTCTCTGTCGTGCAACTCATGCATGATTTTTCCTGCATCATCTTCGAGTAAACATTTAAGAAAAATTCCAACAACATTTTTCCAATATAATACTCCATCTAAGATGCAAAAACTCAAAGCCTTTTGTTTCAAGAATCTAGCTTTCGTTTTATACAAAGAAGGAGGGGTATTTAAATATAAAAGCACATAAAAAATATCAGCATACCAAGAAGAATTTAGAAATGTTTCTTCAATAACAGTAGCATCAGATTATTCTATTTCTTCCAACACATCTACCATATTGATGTCTAGTGCTTGGCAGTTAGAGTCAGCCATAAGTTTTTCCAATCCTTGCCCTTTAACTAGTTTGGTGGGCCTAATCTCTAAGTCATATTCAAGAATAGTTGCTATCCATTTTCCCCTTTTACCATCAGGGTCTTGACTTAGAATGTCCTTGACAACAGTATGTGGAACAAAAGCAATTATGTGAGAGTGTAAAATATAGACCCTAAAGTCTTTTAATGCTTTCAATAATGCTAAGGCTTGCTTCTCCATAATGTTATATTTGAGAGGAGCATCTCTCAAGGCCCTACTAAAGAAAGATATTGGTTGTTCTTGCCCCAAATCATTCTTTTGAAGTAAAACTGCAGCTATTGTATGTTCAGATGCAAAGGAGAAGATATAGAAATCTTTGGTAAAATCTGGACTAATCAGGACTGGTGCTTGAGTAAGAGCTTGTTTGACCAGTTTGAATGATTTTTTAGCTGGTAAAGTCCATTTTACACCGACATATTTCTTTAGCATGTTTGTAATGTTTTTTAATAGCTCAGCAAGATTAGGAATAAACCTCCTTAGGAAATTAATCTTTCCAATGAAATATTGTAATTCTTTGAGGCTCCTTGGATGGCTGATCTACAATATGCCATCTATCCTTGTAGGGTCTATTTTGATTCCCTCTTCTGAAATTATGTGGCCAAGAAGTTTACCTTCTTGGAGACCAAAGAGTGTTTTCTTGGGATTTAATGACAAGCCGAATTTCCTACATTTCTCAAAAAATTTCTTAGGTGAATCAAATGTTCTTCATCAATTTTTGAAAAGACAGTTATGTCATCAAGGTAAATAATTATGAAATAGCCAATATCTTCAGAAAATGCTATGTCCATGGCCCTTTGGAAGGTGGCCCCTGCATTCATTAATCCGAAAGGCATTTTGACATACATAAAGGTGCCCCAAGGCATGGTAAAAGCAGTTTTGATTTGATCACTTGGGAGCACTAACACCTATTTGTAACCTGAGAACCCATCTAAGAGAGAAATCCTTTTTGACCCAACTACCTTCTGAAGTATATGGTCCATTTTGGGTAAGGGGTAGTTGTCTTTTAAGGAGGCTCTATTTAAATTCCTAAAGTCAATACAGAGCCTGATTTCCCCTGTTTTCTTTCTAACAAAAACTAAGTTTGATATCCATTCTGAAAATATAATGGGTACTATGATTCCAGCAGCATGCATCTTTTCAATTTCTGCCTTAACTAAAGGGAGTAAAAGAGGGTTTATTCTCCTTAGTTTTTGTTTAAAAGGCTTTTGATTTTCCTTCAAAGGGATTTTATGCTTGATGATGCTGGTATCATATGATTTTAGGTCTTTGTATCCCCAAGCAAAAACATCTTTAAACTCTTTGAACAACTCTATATACTGCAATTTTATGTGAGCTGAGAGAGTGCTGGATAGTTTAATCATCTTAGGTTCTGCTATAATGCCTATGTGATGTTCTTCTACATACATTTCCATAGGCTCCATTCTTGGTTCTTTGGCTACATCGTTAAAGTCAAAAAGGTGTTCTAAAGGTGCTAGACCTCTTGGAATTTTATCATTTTTTCATTGTAAAACTTCCAAGTCTTCTTGGTCTGCATTGTCAGTTATCTCTGCTTCAAAAGGATTTTCATAGTGATTTATATCAGCAATATATGTCATTTCAACTTCTGGGATTTGTTCAATATATAATAAATTTTCTTTATGGCTGGTTTCTGATATTGGTATGCTGAAATCATTTTCTGATTTCAAGAAATCATCTATGTGTTTGTCAGAATCAAACACTTGCCAGTGATCTTCGTTATCGGGCACGGCAGGCCTTTGTTTTACCTTCACGCTGAGTTGTTCATTTGTTTCAGGAATCTGGTAATTGTTGGCATTGAAAGCGAGTTCATTTGCTAGATGATTCAATTCTCTTGGGATGAAAATAAGTTCATACTTTTCAAAGGTTTTCAATAGATAAAGGGCAGCGTTTCGATATTCCCTAAGTCTTGGATTTTTAGCTGAGTATTCTCCTTTGATTTGTTTTATGATAAGTTTAGAATCTCCTAAGATTGATATCCTCTGGGCTTCTAACTGTTTGAGTAGTTGTAAGCCTAGGAGAAGTGCTTCATACTCAGAAATATTGTTAGTGCATGGGAAATCCAATTTGTATGAAAAATTCTGTTTTGTATTTTGAATCCACACACCTGCTCCTACACTTGTTTTATTACAAGATCCATCAAAATTTATTTTCCAAAGTATGCCATCCTTATTTTCATTTTCTTGTTGCTGTTGATTGTCAATGTTTTGAATTTGATTGAAGGGAAAATTGGATTGTTGTGGTGAACTGATTGGGTCTATGTTTTCTTTATCTTGTTGAGTAATTTCATCTTCGTTACATAAGATAAAGGAATTTAAACTTGATTGAATAGAATATATTGGAGAGTTGTTTGGTTTGTCTATGTTGCTTACCATGTACTTCATGTGAGATTCCCTATATAGTCTTCTGTTTTGGTTAAAAAATGGGAATGGTGGCATAAGACATGTCCATTTGAAGGCTTCCTTGAATTTTGGCTCCCCAAGATCTTGATAAGAGCATGCCATACTTAGGGGGAATGTCAGCTACAACTATATCCATAACTATACTCTTAGCAGGGATCTGAGCTAGAGTAACACATAAATCTTTGATTAAACCCAAACACTTGACTTTGCTTGAGTCAAAGGAATACAAGTCTTTGTATGGTTTAGTAATTTCTAAGCCTAAGCTTTCCATCACTACCTTGGGAATTAGATTGTGTGAAGCTCCTGAGTCTAACATAGCATTGTGTAAAATTTTCTCATGTATGTTCAAGCTAACATAGAAGGGAGGGGCAGACCCTTCTTGGTATTTTCCTTCAACTTCTGGACCAAACAACAACTCAGGTTTGTCATCTGTCACGTTTAAGGTGTCAGTATCACTTCCTAGGTTCAAATCTTTCAAAACTTGGTTTTTGTACACTTCTTGGGTTACTAGTTCAGCTAGGGGAATGGAAATTTTTTTCTTAGCAATATCTCCCTCAAAACTGAAAGGAATAATTGATTTGTTGATATTTGCATCTGTTTTTTCAATTGAATTATTTTCAGCAATTTTCATTTGTTGAACCTTGTTTGGACTGGTAATTGGGATAGCTTTATTAGGACCACTAGCTGAAGTGCTAGGGGTACTGTGTTCAATGTTTGGCTAGACCCCTTTGTCTTTGTTTAAGTCGGGTTTATTAGCCAAAGTGTTGGTCTTCTCTGTTATCTTTTTGGACTGAGTTTCTACGTTTTTCTTGATAGCAGTATTAGTGTTCTTGTCCTTTAAGTTATCTATGCTTCCCTTACTCCTAAGATCATACTGTTTATGTAATTCCATAATTGCATTTTCAAAACCCAATCTATAGTCATCAGAGTCTTCATAGGTGTTTGTATTTTGATCATAAGAGAAGAATCCTTGTTATTCCTCAGTGAGGAAAACATCATCTCCACTGTTTGATCCAATCAATTTTACATGATCTTCTTCCAACCTTTCCAACTCCCTATCTTCCTCATATTGATCTACATAGTTTTGTTGGAAGGGAGGTCTAATCTGTTGGCCATTCTCGTTCTGTTTGTCTTGATTTGTTTCTCTTCTATAATTCTGATTTCTATTTCAAGGAGAAGTTTGATTTTGATTTGCTTGTGCTCTCTTAATTATGCTAATCTCTTTCATCATTTCTTCTAACATTCTCTCCATTTTTGAGCTTGAAGTAGAAGGAGTGGACTCTTCTCTAAAAGATACTCTCTTCTCAGTTTTCATTCTATCTCTCTTCTCCATCAAGTTGACTTCCACAGAAAGAGCGCCCTTTTGCATATCTTCAAGAGTTGCAAAATCTCTTTCTCTCAGTTGATAGGTCATGTCAGAGTCAAACCCTTCAGGAAATTTATTTAAAGCTGAGCCCTGTGGAAGTTTTAGTTCTGGGGAAAGTGAATTATACACACTATTGAACCTAGTGTAGTAAGCTTTCACACTTTCCCCAGTGTTTCTATGGAGGTTTTTGTAGTCATAAAGGACTTGGAGAGGGTTTTTATTTACTTCCCATTTGTTTAGGAATGTTTGATGGAAGCCTTGGAGATCATTAATACTATGGGGGGCTAAAACTTTGAACCATTTTCTTACTTCTCCCCCTAGGCTTTGAGAAAATAACATAATCTTGACAGAATCATCATCAATTTCATTTTTGTCAAAGTAGTAATTCATTTTATCTACATGTTGTGATGCGGTTGTAGCATTGTTAGCATCATATATTGGAATTTTGGACTGATAGTCCTGTGGAAGATTAACTAATGGTACAGGAAGGACTAGGGGAGCATACCATGTTGTCATGATAGGTGGTGGGGGTGGATTTACAAGGAGCGGGTTTATAACAGGAACAGTGGGCCGAGGTGTAGTGGTTTGAACAGTGGATGAAGGGTGAGCAGAAGTGGATGGACCAGGAATAGACTGCTGAGCTAATCTTGGATGAGAGACACCTAAGTTTTGAAGAAAATGTAAGTCAGGAGGTGTTGTTTCTTTGCTACCAAGAGGTTCACTTGTTTCAGGAGATGATAGTGAAGACTCAGAATCCAACTAATCTAAATCACCAAAAGACCTAGTTCTAAATGGATTTGCTAAGTCAACTTGAGATTGCTGTAGAGCTGAAAGATTTTCAGGAACTGAATTAGCTCTCAAGAGTGATCTGAAAACAGTTGATAATTTTATCTTAGGAGACTTCCTAAGGATACTTTCAGGGTTGTCAACTATTCCCGGTGGGTTTGGGTTAGGGTAGGCTCTAGTATGAATCTTTCTAGGAGCCACTATGCTATGTTTTTCAGACCTGGTTAGAAAGAGAGTTTAACCAAATATGACAATCTTCAAAAGGCTAACTGATATTTTCAGAAGAAGGAAAATTTTAATCTTAAAGCCTTCTAGCTGAGCTTGTTATGATGCTATTAAGACTTGGGGTCTTCCCAGTGGAGTCTTAAGGTCTGAATTTAGGATTGTGGAGTCGCCAAGTGGGAATTTTTAGCTCTCTTGGAGGTAAAAGGTTTTATGGTCCACCATCAAGTTTATTATGAAGCCAAACTGAAATGTTTTGGGTTTTTCTGAGTTATTTTGGTCTTATAGGTTAAGAGAGTGTTCTAAGTCTGATTTAACACTTAGCTAGGGTGTCAAAACATACAAAGTTTACTCTTATGGCTTGATAACTGAAATATTCAAGGTTTGACAAGGCTCTATGAGAATCCTAAGAGTTACTTAGTTTGTCACTGATTCGAAAGGTCCTATCATGATTACCATTGCTTGCTAGTGCCTGAAGAAGGTTACTTATGCTATACTTAGACAGTGAGTGTTTTGTTTTGCATATTTTACTCAGGGTCCCACCGTGATCGCCATTATGCTGGTGGCGATGAGGTGGCTGATAATCACTGGATAGACTTTGAAAATAAGGAATTTCTGGAGTCCTAAGGAGTACTTAGATTGTTACTGACTTAGAACGTCCCACCGTGATCACCATTATGTTGGTGTCCCATGTTTTGATAGTTTGGCAAATCAAAAGACAAGGCAACATAAAAACCAATCTTTAGAGTTACAGGATCTAGTCCTCCTGTTCTTAGAGAGGGATCTCTCAAATTTTTTTTTGCAAAGATTTATCTTGTGTGCTTATAATATTGATTTTAGACTAGTTATTAAGTGCAAGGTGTTTTTTTGTTTGGTTGGATGGAATTGATACAACAGAACATGAAAGGTCTAGGAAAGATACATATAATAGAGAAACATCTGGTTCATTGGGAAATGGAGTCAAGAAAACGTCATAGCAAACTCATCAAAGGATATAGGATATCAAAGGGCAAATATAACTTGGCCACAAGATCCTTTTGTTTTTGGAATGGGATGAACATTAATGTTTTGGAAAGAGAAATTGAATTCTCAACAAAGGGAACCTAATAACATAATTTAAACAAAAAAGAGATATTTGATAGACATGGCTAACCATAAATTCTACAAACATTATTTAAGCATATAATGGCTTCAAGAAAACTTTTAAAATGAAATCTAAGATTCGGGGAACACCCTATTTCCTTAAATATTTTATTCTAAAGGACTTAGAAAACATAAAATATTTACTGATAATTACAGTCATAGAAGAGGGAACACCTAAAAACATCTATGATCATAATTATAACGACATTTAAGCCAAATTTTTAAGTGAGGACAAAGGGCAAGATCAAAACAGGCCTCTTTGATTCACTGTAAGCAAAGAACTTCAAAGGGAGACTTCAATAACAGTTTTTAAGTGGCAGCAGACAAACAGGGAGAACCATAAATCATGCTGAAACCAACTGTTCAAACTATTAAGGAAATAAACAAGCATGAAGACTAAAGACAAAGATTAAAGCCTCTAAAATACTTCAGCAGAAGAAAACATGAAACAGTGAAGGATGAACAGGTCTAAGGTTCTTCTAGGAGTCATTTCTTAGCCTAATACTTTCTATCCTACTGTAGTAAGAAATTATGGAACATAATGAAAACATGGGAAAAAACATAAAACAGTTCAGAATACTTCACCAACAGCCAAGCTCATGGATCCAATGATAGAGCCTTCTCAGGAACAAGCATGCAACAACATCATCAAGACCTCCAAGACTTCAATTTTTTCTTCAAATTCAAAGGAATATGTATTGATTTCAGAGAGTTTCAATATTACAGCATGTGATCAAACAAAAACCAACACTTCACTCGTCTTCTTTAGAAGTATATATAGAAGAATGAGGAGGTGAGATCTGATAAAAGATCTCAAAAACCAATTAATATAAACTTAAATGGCTTCTCGGCCTTTGGGGGGCTCAATGAAGAAGCTTACAATAGGTGTCTTCTGTATTAAATGATTTACATAAATATTTTAATCTCAGTGGAAGCTTAATTTGCCCTTTGAGGCTCTGTTTCATGTTAGAGTAACTCTGTAGATATTTTGTCATTAATTTTTTTCACAGAATTATCCTTTAGCTGTGTTGTGAGGCAGATATTTGATTTCATGCAATAACTTCGGCTTGTATTTGATTTCTTTGAGGAACAGGTGTCTTTTGTAGTAGATGAGAAGAATTGATTTGCTTTAACTAAGGTGGTGGAGCTTTCTTTCAGATGAAACACTCTGATTTTTTCTTAAAACTGTGTTTTAGTCTGGGGATTAGGCTTTTGGTAAGCATATTAGATGTAATCCACACAAATTTGTCCTTTAATCCTCAGTTCTGGTGCATTCTAGTCTTCTATACTGATACTCTTGATTTTTGATTGACTTGTTGTGTCTTTCAAATGTGCAGGATTGCGCAGGGTTCGAATGGCATCAATGCCTCATGAAACATCGATGAAACGTGCATTTTAACCCTGTGGATGATTTCCTTTGAGGAATCGAAGGCGGGAGGGTCGTCACTCTCTTCCTTCGAATTTTCTTCAGAATGGCGGAAAACCATTTAAACCCTGCAAAAATACAAACAAATATTACAAAATATTGCATATATAGGTTGACTACTTCAAAGGACGTGTGGAGGGAGCATGGCCGTTGGATGGCACCATCCAATGGTCAGGATTTATCAGAAAAAATCATAGAACGAGAGGAAAAAGATTAAATCTGAGCCGTCGATCACGCAGAGATCGACGGTCGGGAGTGGAGGTTGAAAGTCAAACAGAGGAAATCTAGGCGATGAAACATGGACCATCGATCTGCAGATCAAATCGATGGCGGAGGTTGATCGAATGTCGTGCCGGCAGCCCGGTTATCATGCGTGCATCTTCGACGAGCGATAGCCATTGGATGGCCCGCCCCAGATCGGACGGCGCATGGAAATATCGCTGGGCATCCGCGGACGAACGATAATGCGCAATGAGCAAGTGGTTTTGAAAAAGTACAGGGGACGCATGTCACACGATGTATGGAATCGCTGGCGATCGAGGAAAAACCGCCCTTTCCCAAAAGGCGGTGTGATGGATACCACGCGGTTTCTTGCAGCAGTGAGTGATGTATAGCTGGCAGGGACCACTGGATGGATAGATTCTGCACCATCGATCTGCAGATCAGATCGACAGTGGAGGGGGCTCGAGAATTCGGACCGGCGGAAACTATAGAAAATAAAAATAAAATAAAACCCAAAGTTTTGGAAAATAACAAAGGTTTTATATTTTGGGTGGAGAGATATGATTAAAAACGGATAAGCACCCAACTAGCTCAACGCCCGATTCTGGCGCCAGGGCATATGGACGGAAAGGATTAGAGACTTAACCCGAGAGGGCTTAAGTCCCCAAAACATACAAAGCATGCAATTTAATGGTTTCTCAAGGATTTTCAAATGCTTTTGAGGATTTCGATAAGGCTAAGAAAAGGTCTTAGAACCTTATCACGGGTTTTTATGAAGGGGAAAGGGAAAGATTATGTAAATGAGGGATTTTTCATGGGATATGGAGGTATAGAAACTGAGGTTAGTTTTGGAAGAAGGGAAGGGGGAAAAATGTGCTTGCAACAGTATTCTGGCTTGGAAATCAGCAAGATTTCTGAGTTTTGAAGGGAAACAGCAGTGACGATTATCCAAAGGATATGATATTATCAAAAGACTTTAAGCATAAGAAATTTTAGTAATAAAATTGTTTCTTGAAGGCTATCCAACATTATTTAGCCACCACCTGATATGACATAATTTATGGGTGGCTAACAATATTAATGTGAAAATTTTAATTAATGTGAAATGATTTTACTAAATTTTTTAAATTTGTATAATTTTAAATAATTGTAAAATAATAAATCTAGAATAATATGAATTATTGTAACATAATAAATTTTAGAAAATAATGCAAATAAATTCATGTACTTTAGAATTATCATTATTTTATTATGATCCTACATACAAAAAAAAGAACTTTATATAGTACGTCATTGTTTTTTAGGTCAACATAATTGCAAATTATCAAATGAAATATTGATTTTAACATTAACACAATGCAAATTACCAATTAATTCAAAATACATATTATAATGTTTCGAAAAACCCATCTTAAAAAGTACAAATATTGATGAAATAACACATGTACCATATCACTCTCGATTCTCATGATCACCCTCATTATCTTCCAACTCGCATGGCATGATAACACTATTGTTCTCAAAAATATGTTTTGATCTAGGGTCGTGTCTCAATACGAATCACCAATCCCTATCCAACACATTTGGGTAAAAAAACACTTGGTTGCAGTGTTTGGGGAAAACGTAGGGCTCCTTAGCTTCATCCCACATCTTTCTAGAGTTGATACATATCAGCCTACTATCGCGATCCTCCTTTAAATTATTCTGATCAAAGGTGTCCCACCACTTGCACCTAAAAATAACACATTGGAAAGAAGAGAAATTCACTTCAATGATATCTTGTATCTTTCCAACGTAACCTAACATCCCTCATACTAGGTTTTGATTACGGTGGCTAGATCGACTAGATTGATCGAACTCGACTTCCACTCCACAGTCTTGTGTGATGTTTCCAGCATCGGCATTTTCTGTGCAAAATTGGTGTCCATATTCCCACATAGATGAGAAAAAATGCACCTATTGTAAAAAAAAATAAAAAATCATAGTGTCATGTGTCTTATAATAACCCAACATTTAAAATATGAAAAATAGATGTCTTATAAGTTTAAAATTTACATATAAGTTAAATATATGATTACTGAGTTTTTGCACCCAATCCTTACGTTTAGCGCATCCTCTTCAGCACGCGGGTAACGACCGGTTGCACCGCATTTCTCTCTGACTTGGTCAACAACCCAACTATTGGGGCATATTTTTGGCATATTTTCTTTAAATGATCGCGATAAGGCACACTTCTACCATTCAACCATCTGAATTATTTCCTGTCTCTATCCCATTTCATCATCTTTTGTTTGTACAATGCGACCCATGGTTGTGTCGTTTCAAAATGGTAAAGAACGAATTTATTGATTGCTTCAATTTCTGCATTTGCTAATGAAATCAAATCAACATTATATAGTACTTAGAGATAAAAATATACATTATATCTAAGTTCAACATGAATATTTACTTTGTGTAAATTTGAAAAATTATAAGTCACTTACTCTTTATCAAGCGTTTTTTCCACTTGTTTGGAGCAACTCCCCTTCTCTTTTTTCTTCATCCCTTTCATCATCCCAAATCACTGCACCTATTCTGTTGTCGATATGCTTTATGTACTCACTAGCATAATAGAAATAATCATATGATATGTACCCCTCTGTCATAGACCCCTTGGGTTTTTCCCTTTGTCGAACAAAACCTTTCAATTTCTTCATGTACCTCTCTAAGAAGAACATCCAACGACAAGAAACCACCCCAACTAATTCAACCTCATCTACTAGGTGGATTATAATATGAACCTACAAGTCCATGAAACTCATCGGCAGTTCCTTCTTAAACACACAAACAATCTCAACTATCTCTTGACGCTACTGTGGAATGCTAGCCACATGAATCTCCTTTGACGTGATCCAACGTAAAAATGCAGATAATTTAGATATGGCACGTCCTAAGTCTTGAGGGAATTCATGTTTCACACACCCACACATGAACAAAGGATAATGACACTACAAAGTTATAAACACATGCAATACTATACAAAATTAGTTATGTTTTATGATCCCCGCATGGGATAAAATTTATTAATATAACAAATAATAAAATCATGCTTTTGACATTATACATACTCTTAGAAGATTCAAATGGTCATGCGATTTTAACCCCAACAAACGGTCATCCATGGTGAAGTAGCGTCATAGTGAAGACCTATATGAAGTTGGCACCCTCACACCCATTATAACTTCCTTTGCCAAAGAAATATCATCATTTTTAAAAATCCATGGGACATCACCTTCTTTGAAATATCATGAATTAGAGGGAACAGTGTCTGCCTCTGATCCCGTACTTTCTAATCGTCTTGGCCAATGTTTATTTTTAGTTTTTGAAGTAATAAGATATTTCCTAACAGCCAATGTGTCACTTTGTTTCGATGATATGTGCCTCCATAAATAATATGTAACATTTTTAAATATATGCATGGGATCTAATAAGTGGGTAATATTAAGATGCTCCAAATATGGGAGGTTATAAAAGATAGATTTATTTTTCATCCCAATAGGCAATTTATCAACATAGGTGTCGAATAATTCTGGATCACCGAACAAAGGCTCCCCATTTGAATCGAAAATTTCTATGAACTCCTTCTCCTTCTCTCTCTCATATTCTCTAAGCCATTCAGATGGTGTCATTATTGGAGGCCTTTGGGTTCTCTCTTGTTTACCATTGAAAGTGGATGTTTCTCTTCTGTAAGGGTGTTCTTCTAGGAGGAATACCCTGGAGCAATCAGACACTGGCTTTAGTAGGTCCTTGGACCATCTAGCTTTTAGAGAAGGTCCACAACATTTACATCCAAAATACCCTTTTGTTACAAGACCTACGAGATTATTGTATACAATTAATATGCATGGCATGTTAAATAATATCATGAAGATCAGAACCATTACAACGAATTAAATAACTAATATGTGAAAGAATATTGTTACGTATATAAACAAATCAATAAATTAAACATGTAATTTACCAGAGAAAAATCCTAAGTCTGGATAATCATGTGTCATGTAAGCACATATGCCATACAATTTTAAACTCCTCTCTGCTACGATGGGTCTTGATACATCATATACATTTATCCCATCCCATAACTCCTTCAATTCATCTACCAGAGGTTGTAAGTAGACATCCATATTCTTCACTTGTCTTCTACTAGGGACTATGAGAGTGAACATAAGATGTTCATTATTCATGGACAACCATGGGGGGATATTGTTATTGATCACTACTATAGGCCAAACAGAATATTTGGTGTTCTGGAGAGAATATGAGTTGACGCCATCCATGGCTATGCTGAGTCGTTGACTTTGTACTTCATCCTTGAATTTTTTAGGCCATGTATCCTCTATATGCTTCATGGCCATTGAATAAGTTGGGATTCGCATAACTCCCAACTCACTTTTGTATGAGGCATGCCATCCCTGCAACATAACTAATTCTTTGCAACGAAAGAGACTTTGAATCCTTGGGATTATAGGCATGTGCCTTAATATCTTAAAAGGAGGACCAGTACGTGATTTACCCTTCTTTTTTTATTTATCATACCTATCATGCCCACATTTCATACATATCTCTTTGTTTTCATATTCTCCTCTCTATAGAATACAATCATTTGGACATGTAAGATATGATATGTACTCAACACCCAACATTTTCAACAATTTCTTTGCCTCTTCGCAGCTACCGGGCAAGACATTATCACTCGGAAGAACCTTATCTTTGAATAACCTGTAGTTGGTGATCATGGAAAAATATATTAATAAATTTACATTAATTCCAATATAATTATTAACGTTCATAAGATTTACCATTTGTAATGTTCATTGTGTATTGATTATATTTCTCAAATTTATATAAGGGAGGAATTTATGGTAACTTACCTCAAAATTTCCGAGAAACATGCATTCGACAAGCCAAAATTTTATTTCAATTTGTACAGTAACATCGTTGTCCCCAATTGGGTATACTTTGACTAACCGCCAGGTCCAAAGAGAGGGGTGGTGGAAGAAAATTTAAGGCTTCTGAAAAAGGTGTCAGCGATATGAGGATCATCCCCTAGCTGATCGTTGTTTTGGAATGCATCTAACAACATTGTCTCCATGGAAGTCATATCCCTTAAGTAATCATCCATACCAACCTCTATTTGATTGCCTCCATTGTCAGCTTGTGAAGAACTACTATTACTGTAGTCACTCCTAATTGGTGA
The DNA here is from genome assembly GCA_034641835.2 of Pinus albicaulis. Classification (NCBI taxonomy): domain Eukaryota; kingdom Viridiplantae; phylum Streptophyta; class Pinopsida; order Pinales; family Pinaceae; genus Pinus; species Pinus albicaulis. The sequence continues at coordinate 596,404,660 of CM076572.1, forward strand.
ATCTGGACGTAGCGGGAATTGAATCGGTAGTTGATTCAACCATTGTTGGTATCATTCCTCTCCAATTTTTTCTCTTAATTCAGTCTTCTCTTTATTTTACATTGGCCTAGGGTGCAAAGGAAGATGGTAGGTAGGTCTCTCATCATCACTAGAATCCTAATAATTTAAAAAAAAAAATTGAACATGATTAATACAAAATATATGATATCAATTAGTAACCACGTTGTCAATATTGCATGATTAATTGTTTTGACGTTGAAATAATTACATTAATCGATATACCAAAAAATTATAATTATTACCATCATTGTCCTGGGATTTTGGCTGGAAGATGCAATACTGTTAAAATTGGCAGGGTGAAGCGGCTATCCATTTTAATCTACCAAATGTGCCTTGCGATATGTTGCTCCTGATAAGAGATTATGACGTTTTAGAGTTGTTTGAATATTTTGTGCATCTGAACTCGATTATGAATCTGCATGAACCTACAAATTTGTATACATTATAAATTTAATTAATCTATGCATGATTAACATGGATAAAAAAACATAAATTCAATTAGATAATGAAAATATAAATAAAATTTGAAGTAAATATTACGTCTTAAGATGGATAGGAAGAACTCCGCGATGGACTTTGAGAAATATTATGGAATGAGCTGGATTTTGAATAATTTTCCATTCGATATAATTATGATATTTTCTCCCTGCTTTTGAGAAAATCAACAATAAATTTTGGTGCACACACCTAAAAGTAATTTCGGTGCCATAAAAATGGACTTCTTGTTATCGGTGCTAATGTACAGATCACCGCACTGGTGTGTTTTCGTTACTACGCACTAGTGTCGTTTTATAAACGGATGCACTGGTGTGGTGCTATTAAGTAATGCACCAATGATAAATAACCTCAAATAAAAAAAGTACAACTCTATTTTCTTTAAGTGAAAAAAAAAGAAGCGGTAAATTGAAAAATGGGCGGGAAAATATTTTCAAAAATCTAATTTCATAAAACAATTCTTTAAATACTAAACACTTTTCATTATTTCACTATTTTTGCAAAAAAATTCAGCCAGAGATTTGTAGGAGACATACCTGGAGCAACAGAGCATGAGAGAATTATGGAGAAACGAAATACATTCAAACAGAAGTATTCAGACAATTAGAATTCCAAACCTCTGGTGATTCAAACCCTGTAGCATAGAATTTCAAATGATCTCGTGATTAAAGTTTATTATTTTTTTTACTTTTTTTCTGCAGTTTTTTTACGTAGTAAGAAAAAAATTTCAATTTCTTTTTCATTTTCAGAAACAAAATAAAAAAAATACATTTTTAGCCTAATCCCTACATTCTTTTTGTTTATACCATTTCTTCTTCCTATTTCTGTGATTTTAGAATTAGGGCTTTTCATTTCAGATTTATAGGGTTTGTATTGCTATATATAGGCCTAAGACATCCAACCCACCGGACGACTTACATAGTTGAATCCCAATCCATGTCGGCCCTTGTGTAAATTTTTAAAAAACATAATTTTTTTATCGGTCCACCTAACATAACTTAGTGCACCGGTGTGCTATATTATCCCAACGCACCACGAAAGTACTGTGTAATAAAAAAATTAAAAAAAAAAATTTGATCATTGCGCCATATGTAAAATAAGGCACCTATGCGCTATTTAATTATGGTAAACCACGAACGTGATGTTTCACAAAAAAATGTTTTATTGTGTTAGTCGGTGCACCATGTAACATATAACGCACCGAACCGGGTCTCCTAGTTGACAGAGAGCACCGTATGGTGGTCCCTTGTTTGCGTGGGGCGTTTATGCTACACAAACTAACATTGGACAATTTTTATTATTTTCTCTATGTAAATAGGTGTGGTGGCTAACATGTAATGCATTGGTGCTCCTTGTTGACATAGAGCACCATACGGTCTATTATACCGTTTTTGCGGTGCATTTCTAAGACCCCGACACACTGACGTCGGTGCATACACCATGAATGGCGCACCGATTTCTTAAGATTTTTTTTTTTACCTGAAAATTTGACAATTTATTTATAAATATATTAATGAATGATATGGTATAGGTTTCAGATTGATAAATAAATTCCTGACAAGAGATCAAGTAACAAAAATACTGATAAGACATCAAGAAAAGCAAAAAAGGCAAGTTATTTGTAAATTCTTTATAAAACATATTATTTTTGAACTATATGTAAGTTTAACTAATATGTATTGTTTACTGTGTATCATGTAGAGCCACAAAATGATGAAGCTCAATAATATTATTTATGATCTAGGACTAGAAGAGTGTAAAATCTTGATGGAAAAAATGCAAAAGGATGAATCAGGTGAATGAAAAAATACTATCGATCCAATATGAGTTTCTTTTTTTAATTTTCACTAATAATATACTTAAAATCATTAGATAACATGTGTCAAACAATCTATTAATTCACATCTGTTTAATGTTATACAAGGACCAACAACTCAGAAAAGGAATGTTGTTCTAAGAAAAGAGAAAAAATAGAACATGAAAATGAAAATGAATTGCTCCTTAGCTCATCTAGAGTGGTGCTGGAGGTTAATGAAAGGGGGAAAAGTATTTACAAAAGTTTGAGGGATCTAGTGGAACAAATGTATAGATATTCTTTCCACTTACAATAAAAAACTCAATCCAATTATTCCAAGAACCAAATTTTATCTAAACTATAGGAAGAGTTTCTAGAGAAATCGTCAATGAGGCATGTCATACTTTTAATAGCAACAACGTACAACAACAAAAAAAAGGAATGAAAGAGTAATATTTCTTTGAATGTTTGTCTAGAATTATTTATAAGTATCACTTTTGTTATATTTACTTTTCATATATCAATATCAAAATTAAATAGTTTATTGTCGTGTTACATTTTTTAGAAGATTATGAAAATATCAAAAGATGAACGAGCTCATATCAAAAATATGCCAGTAGGAATGTCCAAAAAGGTGTACAAGGAGATGGTCAAAGAAATGGACAAAATTGCATCACAAGAGGAGCCATCTCAACAACAACGTGCTTCAAATGTAATAATTAATCATTGAATTTTTAGATCATTAGGTACAATAAATAAAAAAATTTAGCATTAAATATTAATTTTCAAGTATTTTCTTGCAGAAAAGAAAATAAAATGGAACCCATTCAGAACATAAAACAGGACAAAAAGGAACAAAAGGGTTGATATCTAAGTTTGTGAATAATTGTTACTTCCTTATAACAACTTAACTAGATTTCATTTTTTTATTTTTTAAGTCTTTTTACAAGAATCGTCATTGAATGTCTTCAAATAGGTGCCAACATACAAAGAAGAACAATTAGACGAATTGATTGAAATTGGGTTAAATATGGGTTGTGAGTATATTTTGGCATATCAGAAATTAATTGTGGAATTTGTAAGCATCTATCGATCTTGTTGTACTTAGCTCCATCTATAATTAATAGAACAAAAAAATCTTTTATATTAAATATATGATTTTTTATGGGGTATAAAACTTGCAGGAAACAAAGTATGGAACTGCGCCAACAGATGAAATCTTGAAAGATGGCATGGTACATGGTTTTGAAAGAATGTGTATATTTTATGAGTCAGTTGTTGCTATGATACGTCATTTATATTCGATTTACATTGGTGTATATTATTTAATATTGAAATTTTCATTATTCTCACCAATGTATATACATTCATTATAGTTTATTTTTGTGTTTGTAGATGGAAGGTGAAGAAGAATAAAACAATCAACACTATGAACAAAACATTCCTGAAAATAACCCAAGTCATGGAAGTATCTTTAGCAATGACAACAGTTCAAGCGAAAAATGATGATCACTATGTTTGGATATCAAAGCAAGGCGTTGTATTTTTTGAAATATTTTTCTGTGAAATCAGACATTTTATTTAACATAATGGACATAGTGTCCCAATTGAAAGAAAAAGGGATACCAATAACTGTCCCATTTTTTATGACAAAGACTGTCTTATATATATATATATATATATATATATATATATATATATATATATATATATATATATATATATATATAATAAAATATGTTTTAATTTATTCTATTGCGTTCTCCATTGTCGCTGTGAAATGTAACACCGCTGATTAAATATATGGATGAATAAATATTATAGTGAAGAGATGTGAAATTTGATGATATGATATAACAAATTAATCCAAACATCACATTAAAATGCACTAATAAAATTTTTATTCATGTGAATATTGTTATAAGATATAGATATGTTGACTTTTGATGAATAATGAGTTTTAAAAAATCACAATAATTATGATATGATATAAAAAATTAATCCAAACATCACATTCAAATGCATTAATAAAAATTTAATTAATATGAATACTGTTATAAGATGTGTCAATTTTTCATGAATAATGAATTTTAAAAAATCACAATAATTGCATTGTTACAGGCCGATGTTTCTAAAAAATACAAAATGAACAGCAGTGCATGTCAGTTATTGTACACCAATGCATTTGTATGTTGCAGTGCACCGGTGCGTTTCTATGACCTATGGGCACCGTACAAACACCAAAAACAATTATCTCGGTGCATTTGTGTGATACTGAGCACCGATGCGTTTATGTGATACTACACACCAGTGTATTTGTACGACCTATGGGCACCACACAAATACTAATACCAATAATAAATATTGTTGTTTTTGTCTGATACGGTGCATCGATGTGTTTCTATAAGTCTACGTACCAGTGTGTTGAGACAACCTATGGCCACCGCACAAATCCCAAGATGAATTAGAACGGCCATGTGCATTGTATCACCAACACTGCACCTGGTGTAGCTTTATACCTTGACGGCCCGGTGCATGCACCTTCGACCGCCCCATGCCACCTTCTAGATGACACACACCAGTGCATTGAAACCTTAGTAGCGCACCGATGAAAAAAACATCCGTAATAACCTCTGGCTGCCCAGTTTTTTTAGTTGTGTTGAATTTCTGTTAAAAGATCTTCCGAAACCTCCGTAACCATAAACGAATGTTGTAGAAAATGTTTTTTTGACAATTTTGGCCAATTTTATAACACTGAAAACCTCCTTTATAACCTTCGCTAGAGGGTCTTTTCCCTGTAGTGTAACCTCTTGATGAATCTCTTTCATTTTTGTCACCGGCTGCATGTATGACCTAGGATTTTTAGACTACTCTTTTAGGGCATCTGTTATTTGGTCCAAGGTGGCATTAAAGTTTTATTGAACATAACTGATGTACCAATATAATGCACGATATTGGAAAGTAATAGCCAGTTGCACCTTCATAATATCATTATTGTTAACCTGTTGAACCTACCATAGGGCCTCAGTCACAAACCAGAAGTGTTTAGTATCCTCATTTCCAATGCCTCTGAAATTATATAACTTCATTGACGCATCCATATCTACTTCTGGGGGAGGTGGAGGTGGTGGTGGAGATGGACTACATGACGGAGTGGGTGTTCTATGATGTGAGTGCAGAATTGGAGTGGATGGGGTTGGAAATAGACTCAAGGGTTGCTGGTGTGATGATATTTCTCCTTCAAAGTCACTATAGCTACTAGTTTATGCTTCACCTTCGCTATCATATCTAGGCTTCAGAGGGCTATAAAGAAATTTTTCTGAATCTTCGCGATAAACTTTTCCACTTTGTGTAGTCGGGCCTCTTCAAGGCATTCAAGAAATATGTTCGCATAGATAGCCCTATTTGTTGGAAAAAATACTGAGAGGGGGGGGGTGAATCAGTATTTAATGTAGACAATCAAACTTTTACTTTTTCCTTTCTTACAACCCATACGCTACTTTACTGAAGGAAACTAGCATATATACGCAGATATTCTTTACAGAACTCGCGTATGTCCAGAGATCTAATTATGTGTTTGAATATTAACTCAGATCATTGCATTATTCATTCATCAGGTATTTCAGAAACAGTAAATAGGTGCAGATAGAACAGAATAATCATCACACATATGCAATACACATGAACATCAGGATTTTTAGGTGGAAACCCAATTTGGGAGAAAACCACCACTGCCGTCGTTTCAGCCTTCAAAATTTATTATTAAGAAAACTTCTTACAATCATGTACTGGTGCAGACTCAAAATAGCACGTAGGCACCCACCTGCAGAAGGCTACAACCTTCTCTCGTTTACCAGCCTATCCTGGAAGGGAGCTACAACCCCATGCTCTCGTTTACCAGCCTCTCCTGGAAGGGAGCTACGACCCCCTGAACTCATTTACCAGCCTCTCCTGGATGGGAGCTACAACCCCCTGACTGAAGGCTTCGACCCTCAGCACCACTGCAGACCACGTTTCATCAATTTTCAAACTAGATCAAACATCTTCAACACAACCCTTCACTTATCAACAATCACATCTTGCTCAATGCTTCAAGCAGAACAGTGAGATCACTGTAACCATAATATCATATATAACCCAGACTTCAGAATAGATATGCAGAAATACATTCATCCTTTAGCAACCATTAGATCAAAAATCATACGCGCTTTTATTTAAACAGACCCGCGTATATACGCACTTTCTAGAAGACGAACCCGCGTATACTTCAGTGCATTTTTAGGGAAAAACTCTAACTGTGCATACGCGCTTTTCCTTCCATAGACCCACGTATACACGCGCTTTTCATGAAACGAACCTATGTATAGATCTATAAAAGATAAACTTTGCAGCACAGACCAGATCTATAAACTTACCCAGATTTCTTCAATCTCTTCAACAGGATTGCGCCAGGTCTTCTTCACTTCTTTTCAGATCATCCTTGACATTCACCATTTCTAGATCTAGAGATCTTGAGCCTTCATCATGTTCATAGGTGCATCATAGATTCAGATCTATCAATTAGGAATAGGGTTCAACCATACAGCTATACTTCAGAGTGAAGTATTCATCAAAGCCCAGACATATGCACATCTTTTGCACAATGATTTTCTTCTCCTTATATAGGGTTACCCTTCATCAATACCATGAGTCAAAACCACATCACTTCCAATGGTATTCCTGGACGGGATCACATAGGTGAACCATCATTCAATACAATGGGTCAATACTGTGGTAGTTACCCCTGGTATTGCAAATTTAGAGCGCATTTTCCCATACACGACTTGGCACGTTATTTCCCGCGTGCATACGCTACTTTGTCTAGACAAATCCGCGTATGCCTTGAGACATACTCTTTTCATCATGTTCTGGTACATACTGACATTCCTTCCATTATTACCTTCTGTACTTATTGTAGATACATCATATTTACATCATTTATCAAGTCAAGAAAAAATTTGTCAAGTAGGTTGCCATTATCTTCATCAAGTGGGTTGCCATCAAGGACAACACTCTGCATCATATTGCCAACACTATTCACATAATATAATTTTCAACAACAATTTCAGAGAGCACAAGAACTTACCTCTAGGTATTTTTGAAAAATATTATTTCAGCTTCAGAATATGATACAAATTGATTAATGGAAAATTTAGTCACAAATCCTCCCAAGAGGCGATCGATCCAATGATTTATTGCCCAGGTGATCTTAATATCTAACTTCTCTACTTGCTGAATCAATTTATGAGTCCACTCAGTGACTGCGTCGTCCTTCACCTAAGTGTTGAATTTAGCTAAGCGCGACAACCACTCCTGCAACTTTTTTGTAAAGGAGAAAAATAATATCTCATGAAATTCTGTATATATATATATATATATATATATATATATATATATATATATATATATTTGTACCCAATTTTCATCAGATAGCTTAGTAATTCGATTCTCCTGGAGTGAAAATTCAAGGATATTTCTATCCAGCCAATCCTGCAATTTGTTTCGCATCAAATATCCCTCAAAATGATCCCGGTCCTAGAAATAGAACCATTTGTTGGATTGAGGGGTCCTGACCGAGGTTCATAGTTTATCATGCGACCAACAAACCCTCCAACTACTGGCCCTTTCAGTAATAACCTGCTTAATTAGCAAATCAAAGTCTCACCTGAAGCAGTATGGGGGGGTGTTGGAACCAGTTTACGTACTCTGAGGAAGAAAATAATGAAGTGGCCCTAAGCAGATCAATTACAGACTTATATCAATTATAAATAGATGCGTGCAATACTTAACAGAACAAGAAATAATCACAGATCGCTTTGGCTCAGATAAAACATAACATAACAAAATCTAGATCTAAATAATGCATAATCACTTAAGAATATTTATCAGCCATCAATATGCATAAATAACCATAACATATATCCTCACGCAATGATAGATAAGCAACATCAGAATAGTGCGATCTTAAACCGAATAGAAACAATAGATATATAAATCAGATCAATAACACAATAAGTTCACAAAAATTTGTCCTTTATATTAATTTAGATCCTTTCAATACATCAGAATTTCCCCTTTTACATAACCCTTCCGCGCACATAATCACCGAAGTGCGCGCACAGCTAGGACTAGGTCTCCGTGCACACAGTGAGCAGGAGCCTTTTCTACCCAACCCTGAAAACCCTTACAAATTATTACAAATGCATATAAAATCAGATCATAATCAATTTCTACTTATATTTACTACTTTCCTTAGACTCTATCTTATCTATTTATATTCTTTTAGCGTGCAGATACAATGGTCTCAAACCATGGTTTAAGGCACACAGTTTACCCTTAAACCCATTTACATTAAAAATAGGGACTTTGGCCCTCCCCAAAGCCCCATTGACTCATTTTTGAAGCATGCATATACAAAAATTATACAAAATTACATCAAAAAGTGTGCCCTAGTGGACTTTGCTCCAACAACCTTGGAGAAAACCGCAGCGCAACAGAGAAATTTGGCTTTCCAAGGTGAAAATTTATTGCTCGGAGAATGAAAATGCTCCTTGCTAATAGAATAATTTCTCATGAGGGTGGAATGTGCAAATTATTTTCTCCTTTGGTCTCTTATAGGCTATAGGTCGATTTTCCCTTGGGTAGTGATGTGACACCACTTTGTCATTTTGCAGAATGACTTGATAAACTAGTGTACTGCAGCTTTGAAGTTTGGTATGCATAGTTACATCTTTATAGAGACTAAAATGTACTTTGGTAATATTTTTTTAGAACTTCCCCTATTTACTACTCCCATAATGATGACCTAGGTGATTTCATGACTCTTTTTATGACCCTTTGATGAATTGACCTAATAATGACACCTAATGGATTTATAAATTGATGATTTGGACCTTTGAACCTTACAGTATGAATGACCATGAGATGATGACTAAAATGGTGATCAAGAAAAATTATTGATGACTAATCACAATGAGTGATGGCATGACTGAGATGACAATTTTGACCATGGGATGATGGGAGTAGTAACATACCTAGACATACTAACCAAAGACCAAATTTTTATTTGAAAACGTATTTGAAACTATAAAAATTAGACCTTGGACCATATCAGCCACTTGAAAGAGTATAATTTGGACAGACACTAACATTGGCTCCATCTGGGGATGGCAATGCCTTGGGAGGTGTCAAGAACATTGTAGACCAAGTAGCATCATCCATCGGGAAATGGAGTCAAAATTAAAAGCAAGACTCGGAACTGAAATGACTTGAGAAACTGAAATGACTTAACAAACTGAAATGACTTGAAAAATTGAAATTGAATACTAACTAAACTTATTTATGGCAGCAGACCTTCGAGATTTGAAGGCTTCAAATCTTGATGATAAACACTCACCTACTGAAGATATATATACAATCATGTGAAATGGTCCCTCTAGTGTAACCAATCCAGAAATGGCTACTTACTTGAATCATGCTCACACTTTCCTTGAGTAGGTAGAAAAAATAAAAGCTAGGCAACTCCAAGTGTCGACTGAACATGTGTTCATGATCCATAAATACAAAAAAAATCATCTCCCTAATTGACTGTAGCAAATCAGTAAAAGGATCCTCAAAAATCTGAAATGTTACCTTGTCTTGAAACTAAGTATAAATACAAGCACTCCTTTCTTTTTCTGATCCTGGAGGAAAATTATCATGTGCAAGAGTCTCTAAAACAACCTCTTCTCTATCGTTTCTATCCTGATATGACTGAAAATTCTTGGATGAGATTTATAATGAGCCTATTGCTGAACAAAACAATGAAGTTGGTTGCCTGATCATTTTTTTGTCATCACTATTTTGAAGCTCATAGTTAGCTAATGGAGAAGGACTTTGAATACAGGTATCATCCAAAACATCAGCTATTGGATCATGGAAAACCTGAGAATACTATTGCAACTTTTTATACATTTTTTCCAATGTGATTACATGATTTTCTATAGGCTTGTCATCTTTTGTTTAAGATATATTATAAAAAAATTCCTCAAAAACTGAAATGAATCAAACCTTAATGGTACAGAATTATTCTGTATGAATTCATAATATGTTTTAGGTTATAAGTTTTCATTTGTGGTTTGAAACTCAATGTAACTATGTGGCTGTGATTCTGGAGTGAAAAAAGCTTGCATGTCACAAGTGACATCCTTAACCGATTCATGAGAAGGTTTCCCATTTATATTGTTGAAAACTCACTTATCTACTTGCTTATAATTTTCTCTTATTTTTGCAAATAAGGAGAAACACAAGGGTAAGGAGTCTTGATCAAGAATTTCATTTTCTTCTTCACGCTAAATATCAAAACTAAAATACAGTTGATTTCTAATCTGAGGAAATTTTTCTCTAAGTAATTGAAATGAAGCGAAACACAAGGGCAAAGAAATTTCACTTACTTGAAATTTTATGCATTCTCTTCATTGCTGTCATGATTGATATGTATAGGCTTAGTTCTATATTTGAGTTTTTGTAATTGAACCTCCTCCTCCCAAATATATGTCATTGGTTTCCTTGAAAATTCAGCCTCGGTTTCAACAACATAGTCATCATCATACTGATCATACTTGGGTAAATCATCAATATAAGGAATGTCATCAAGCATACACATTAGATCAGCAGATGTTTTATCCATGGGCTGTTCTACAAATCCATTTTCATGACTTTCCATAAATGAATACCTAAAAAAATCATTTTCTGATCTATGGTAACTGGAATTAGTAGGAAAATGGTTAGGGCCAACAACCTCTTCTTCTTCTACAATAAGTGGGACATGGTGTTGTTGAACAATAAATTCATATCTCATGATGATATTTTGCATCATTTATTCCATTGTACTTACCAAAATGTCAAGCTAATTCACTTTTGAAGATGTCAAATGATCCTTCTCTATGTTCTCTCTCTCTTCTGCTCCAACTTTGTCCTTTTGACCAACATATTATCTTCCACAACTATCACATTGTTCTGCATTTTTTCAAGTGTTGTAGTGTTCCTTTCTCTTAATTGAAATTCCAATTATGTATCAAAGACATATGAGTAGTGTAAGAGAGCTGAACCGGGAAGCAGTTTTATATCAGTAGGCATTGGATGATATACTTGATTGAATCTGGCTGAAAAGTGTTGCATTGTTTCTCCTAGTTGTCTTTTCAAATGATTATATTCTTCTACAATCAGAAAAGGATTCCTCTTGATCACCCATTTATCAAGGAAGACTTTCACAAACTGATGGAAATCGAAAATGCTTGTAGCTGGCAAGTTTTTGAACCATTTCTTATATTCGCCTTGCAAAAATAGAGAAAACATCCTGATACTGACATCATACTCTTCAACATCAAAAACGTCGAGAAATTTTTCAAAACTTTGAATGTTTTTTTTAGCGGTGATATTACCATATTCTCCGTCAACCCTAGGAAGATATTTGTACTAATTTTTAGGGAAATCATGGAGTATAGGAGGTAAGATGAGTGGCTTGTATCTATCCAGAATTTTACAAGGTATAGGAGCATGTACAGAAGTTGTAAAATTAGTCTTGATCTCTTGAGGCTCATCAAGATGAATATGGTCAACATAAGTTTTAGAAGAAGGATATTAACCAAGCTCAAAAGCATAAGAAGAATTTTTATTCAGAATATTCAAAGGAAAGTAATCAAATGTAGGTCTATGATATTTTCTCAAATACAGTATGCACTGGAAAACCTTCTTTACATTCTCAAGAAAAGAGAAGAAATAATTCACGAAAAAGAACATGATGTCTTGGATGAAATTCCAAGTTGAATGCCTAATCTTCCCATGTTTTCCTTTCATGTCTTTGTTGGTAAGGTTCATCCTCTAGTGGATTCTTTGGATTTCATTTTGAAACTGATTTGGAGTCACTAGGTGGATTATTTCAGCCTTCCTATGTCTAATCATTGTCCACAATCAGTAATCAGATCTGATCATTTGTTGGAAATACTGAGAGGGGGGGGGGGGGGGGGTGAATTAGTATTCCTTTCAATTAGAGTATTATTTAATCTTCAATTATTATCAGTTTTTGTACAATGATAGCAGAAAACAAGAGGAACACAAATTCTCACAGGTTTTAAGGTGGAAACCCACTTTGGGACAAAAACCACCTAATGCTTTTCTAATAATTCTTTAATATTCAACTCTAATTGAAAATAAAGCTCCAACTTCCTAGAATCTAGAAAAGCATTCTTCTCCAGCTCCTACTGGCTGGACGCTCCAACACCCGATATTCTTCAGTAGTCAACTGAACGGATGCCCCAACACCCAATGAGCTACAACTCACCCTAGCACCACCCTACCGCCCTATAGAAGAATAAAAGAAGAATAGACTCCCGTACCAGGGAACATGGTCCACTTTACAATGATATAGAATGATGCAGAAGAAGAAGATATACTAGACCATAACCCCAACTTTGACACAACCTCCTAATGATGATCCTAGACCTCCCAACACTGCCTCTTCAACCCTTGGCAGATAGACACTAGTACAATTTGTACAATAATGTATTTAAAATGACTAAGTACAATGATACCTTTACAATGATTGTATGCAGTGCTGCCCACTTGAAGACTTCATATGATGAACTTCTTGCTACTGTTATGCACCTTGTTTGCTACTCTTGCAATGCTACCCTCTGCTGCATCTTGCTTTGCTTTTCTGCCGTAGAAAGTATGGTCCTTTGCAATCCTTGACAACACATGATCTAGCTTTTTCTTGCCTTCTAGGAGCTCGATATTGAATCTGGTGTATCTATGATATTTCAGATCCTCAATATCTATTTTTGGTTCTATATTATTCCTTTCCAATGCCACAAGTCTGACCCAATTTGGATTCTTCAAGAGAGAGTTATACCCAATTTCTCACAATGGCCTAATTAGGACTGTTTCTGTCAGTCATCAGTATTTTTCACCTGTTGTTGATTACTAGATTCCTAGCTAAGTTTTCTAGAAGCTAATCTCCATATGTCAATTTTCCATCTAGAAAACCCCCGAATTTTTTTTTCCCTCCTACCTTTTCAATCAGCCCATGATGAGATAAATCCTCATTGTCCAGCCCTATCTAGCCTCAGCCATACAAACTTGTCCATCAACTCCAAAGAGAATACTCAAAATCTATCCAAGAAGTCTCCCCTAAGTTAGGTAGTGGCGCTTTAGGCATTTCTCCCTCGGAAAACTATCCTAAAGCCAAAGAACCTCTATCTATTATCAATCAGTCCTAACATACCTTCCTATTTTGCACATAAAGTGTTGTTACACCCTTAATTCGTGCCACTAGCAAACCTTCAAGTCTCAGCAATACATATGCCATAGGTCAAGCTGTTATTAGATAGATGTACAAGTGTTTCAATGTATTTTTCAAAGAGAATAAGTATAATAAGTGTTCCAGAAGACATTATTAAACTCAACATGAGAAGATAGCTGCTTCTCATGTGGTTTTAAGCCCGGGATGCAAATGTCAGACATAGAGTTATCCCATTAAGCTCCTGCAATCACAGTCAAAGGTTAGTGAATTATAAATGACAAGAAATGCTTTGCAGATACTGGCCAAATTGCTTGTGAGGTCTAAAGAGGCACAAAGGTATTTGAAAAGTAGAAATACATGTCTCAGAAAAAATGCCCATCATGACTTATTATCAATTTTTCATCTTCATTTGCTTAAGCATGAATAGGCAGTGAAAGGAAAGATAACACTGTTTAAAAGCTGATGAAATGGCATCACTGAGAAAACCTCCTCCATACATGAGCAGAGGGTTAAAAGACTGAGCAAACCTCCTTCATTTTACAAGCAGAGGGTTTGGCACTGTGATAAAGGCCTCCTTCATCTAATAAGCAGAGGGCCAAAAACATAGATTGATTTTAGGTTTTTCACTGACTGAAAGGAAAATTTTAAGAGCAGTGGGAGACAATTGAAAGCTTCTAAATAGAAAATGGTGTTAAAAGCAGAGGCAAAGAAGTGGTTCTTTTCAAGGTGTTTACATGAGTTTCACTGTTAAAACACAGAATTGAAATCCAGTGTGAAGCTAATGGGGAAATTATCAATGAAGAAATATTGTTAAGCAATTGGCCAAGGAAGTAAAAAAATCTTGGTTTGAAACTAACTTCTGCTATCAAATACAAAGAAAACCACTAACAGTGTGTTCATAAAACATTCTTCACTTGGTTAAAACAGGGGTTGAAAAGAACCCAAGCATTTGTCAAAAATAGGCCTCCTTCATGACAAGTAGAAGGCTCACCATTGTGTAAAGGTAAAGAGCATTCATTTTCAGTATGGCTTAGATTTCAAAGGAAATGATGTCAAAATGGTAAAATGAATGAGAAATTCATTATTCTTGCAGACCTTCTTCATAAAGGAACCAAGGGACAGTTTTCCAATTTTACATTTTAAACTTCAGCTCAACATCCCCTGCTATATCTCCGTAAAAGTTGAAGATTGGATTTATTTGTAAAACTAAGGTTAGTCAGTTGCCTTGAGGGTGGAGACTTTTTGTAGCAGAGTTTTTCACTGACAGTTTCAAATGAGTTTCTTCACCCACAGTCAAAAGAAAGGCTCAAAGAGCACCTAACAGTTCAATCAACTTCACAGTGGGCATGGTCATTTTCAAAACATCAGGAGCAAAGACTGTCAAAATAAGTTTCAAGGTGGTGATTTATCTCCTTGCAAGAATGGCAAAGAAAGCCTCACATATCATTGGTATGTATTTCAATAGAGTTTATTTTTCACTGAGAAACGGTGAAGAGGCAGTAGAAGGGTATTTCCTTAATGAAGAAAACACTGAGAGAGATGTTGGCCTTCAAAATGGCTTTTACACTTTGAGAAGGGGTCATATGTATGAGGATCTGTAAAAATGTCATCCACAACAATTTAACGAGTCCTAGTCGAATTATTGGGTTTGTTATGTTTTGAAGATTATAAATGATAAAGTCGTGCTTCATTTTTGTTTTACAACCAATACCTCTTTCAAAAAAGCTTCAAAACCCTCTTAAATCATTTCAAAGCCAATTGGCCTTTTCACTTTCAAAAGGGAATAAGAGACTGTTGCAAGCCCATTTGTAAAGTTTCAAAATTGCAAACAAATGTTCAAAATCGCTCCTAGCCATCCACTGAAGAGAAAAGAGAGATTTTGAGCGAAACTACAGAGTTTTTGGAGGCTTAAGACTGTGCGGCACGCCTGGAAAAGCGTGCAGTGTGTTCAGGAAAAGATTTACATAGGATTTACACTACTGCGCGGCTCACGGCGCGCCTATAGCGCCGGTAATCACCACCCGAAGGCCGACCTGACACCCTTTTTAACTGCACGACGCTCTCCCTTTTGAACGTGCCGCGCCGATTGAATGACCGAAAAATGTTCAAAAGCATCTCTGAAGCTTCTCAAATCAACAAGCAAAGGCCACAAACCATCCTAAAGGTATTTTTATTCGCCTCCTTGGTGCTTTCTAATTTCTAAAGGGCGTTTGATACCATGATTGTCAAGACTAAAACAGTGGTAGGAGAGCAAAATTTTTGAGCAAAATCTGAGGTTTCTGTTACCATAATTTCCCAAGATTAGTATAGTAAAAGGGGTGTGTTTGCATTAGTTTCAAAAGACCTAAAACTGCCCTCAAAAACAGTGATAATCCTTAACACTGATTGCAAGGAAAAAACACAGTGGTGGAGGGTTTTCAAGTTGATGAAGGTGTCCTAGCAGTGGTGAAAACAAAATTAATCCCTATTGGAAAATCTAAGGTCAAAACAATGTTTGTAAAAGGAAAGCAATGATATTAAGGTCAAAACAGTGTTTAAAGGGTGAGGATATTGGTCCAAAATTAAAGGTGTTATTGCTATAAATGCCAAGAGAGAGAGATCGATTAGAGGGCCGTATGTTTGAGCAAACTCAAAATGTTTTGTTGCTATGATTGTTACACATTTTTACAATGTTGGGTGGATGTTTTAACCATCTAAAAAGACCCTAACTGCCTTCAAAAAACATTGGTTTCCTATCAGTGGTGAAAATAGTGCTTGTGAAGGAAAAATAGTGATCCTAAGGTAAAAACAGTGTTTGTAAAGTGAGGCAGTAGTCCTAAGGTGAACACAATTTTTATAAGGTGGAAGTTTGATCATTATAAAATGCCTCCTCTATGTTATGAAATAGCAAACTAGTGCTGCCTCCATTGTCCCATAAAGCAGAGTGTGGTGAAAGATCTTTTAACTCAATTTGAAGGTGTTTGGCTTACCATTGTATAGAAACCAGTGAGCAACAGAAGAACCACTGTTTGAGGAAGGGTGTTTTTGTTTTTGTCTAAATACAAGGTTGTTTTTCTTCTGTCATAACACAAGGAGATTTCTGTTCCACAAAAAGCCACCATTACCTCTTTTTCAAATTACCTTGCCCAAACACAGTAATCTTTTGATTTTGTGCTTTTTATTTGATAACTATTTGTTGATTGGCATAAAAAGGGACAAAACAATGATTTGTAAGGAGCAGAAAGTTGGTGTTAAAGAACCATTTCACACAGCATTTAAAGAAATTTTCCTTGGTCAAACAGTGACTAACAAGGAGGACAGAGGTGTGTACTTGAGAAAAACATTGCAAAGGCCACTTAAGACAGCTTGGTGTTGCAAAGAACATTCAAAACAAGATGCCTCCCAGGCAAGACAGTAGGAGCGACCTTCACAAGAGGTTTGAGCCTGTTTCCACTGAAAAAGTGAATGCTCATCCATCAGTCCTTTTTAATTTCCATGAGGTTGGGTGTCTAGATTTTTGCCAAAGAGTGTAAGAGGTGAAGAGATATTCCCCTTTGACATATCTTTGTGCCTTGAGGTTTAAAGATAAGCATTTTTAGTTGGCAGGCCTAGATTTAAAATTCTCTCCAAGGTCCATTTCCAAGGCCACCAAAATCCCTTATGTCAGGGAGAAGTGGTTTAAACAAAGCCACCTGGACTCAAAACAATACAAGCCTTTTCTGAAGCCTAAGCATAGAGATTCATGTCCATCCATTTTCCCCCTCTCATATCTTTTGACTAGCTACACCCCCCTCATGAAGATCATCATGAAATACATCACTTGCGAGGGAAGATTCTCCCGAGTCTATGCCTATCATATCCGATTGCTCATGCATTTCATGAGGGCCAAATTGCTTAAATCTCCCTTTCTTCCTACATAGAAGTATTGAGAAAATGGCCTCCACTATTCAGAAAAATCCTCCTTCTCAGCAGACAGCCCGCCTCTTCCATCACTCCCTCATCAAAGTCATCATTCGTCATCAGCTTGAGAAGAGGGAGGTCTCTTGGGATACTTTCATCACACATCCGGATTTCGCCACTGTCCCTTCATTTCATACATCTCCTTCACCTTCTTCTAGCAAACCTATTCCCAAGAAGTTCAAGTTTACCATAGAGCAAGCAAAAGAGCATGTTGAGGAAGAAGAGAATGAGGATGATGAGGAAGATGATGATGAGCAGCATCATAGTGAAACAGGGCAACAAGGGGAAGAAGAATACAATGAGGCAGAACATCAGCATGATGAGGAAGGTGATGATGAACAACAACATAGTGAAACAGAGCTGCAAGGGGAAAAAAAACAAAGTGAGGCAGAACAGCAAGGGGAAGAAGGGCATGATGATGAAAAATGACATGATGATGAGCATCATCACAGTGAGGCAGAACAAAAGAATCCTGAGCATGATGAAAAAGGACATGATGATGAACAACAGCATGATGAACAGAGGGAGCCACAACATGATGAACAAAGGCAGCCTCATGAAAAATAACAACAAATTCATGAAGAAGAAGGGAAACATTATGAAGAGATGCAACACAGTGAGGAGGACAACCCTCAAAAAGAAATGAACAAGGATAGTCAAGGCATCCATGAAGAAATCCAAGACAGTGGCAAGAATGATGAGCAAAGTGACAAGGGTAAAGAGCCAATGGAGCATGTGCTAGCTGCCTCTTCTAGGCAAGGGGCCATTCTCTCTTCTCCGAAAGTGGCCAAGCCCCGAACATCAAGGAAAAGAGTGCCTAGATTTGTAACTCCAAATGTGACTAGGGCCCTCTGAAGCAAGGGAATATTGCTCAAGAAGCCCATTTCCAAATTTCCCAAGAGAGGGAGAACTAAAAAATCCACTCAAAGCAAAGGGAAGGACAAGGAAGAAAGCAGTCATGAATAGGAAAGGGAATTTGACATCATTCAAATCCAAAGTGATGATAGTGAAAATGAAGCCCATATCCTAGAAAATCTCTTGATCAATAGAGAAAACCAAATTGATGCTTTGAGGACTGATCTTGAGAGGGCTAGAAACTTCAATCACTTTTTGCAAATTCAAAACAAACAGATGAGTGTCCATATGGCCGTATATGAGACACGGGCCATCAAATACAAAAAGGAGGCCTCCAAAGCACAAGTGAGATTGGAAGAAATCATGGGTGAGTTCAATGAGAGCGAAGGTGAAGATCAGCCCAGGTGAAAGAGGCCAAGAACCATGGGGCTTAAAAAGGCCCTTGAGAAACAAAAGGAAGAAGAAGATGCCCTTCTCCAATCTACCCTTCTCACTACATTGTTCGAACAAGAGATAGAGAACAATCGGGAAGCATGGCTTGAGAGATTTAATGATCACTTGGAGAAGAAATTGGAGAAGGAAAATAGAGACTTGGACCTTCAACGGAGGATGACGGGGCATTACAAGAAGCTAAATCAGTTTCCCCGGCGGAAATCGAAGGTCACTCAGGAAAAACTCAAGGAGGCTCAAAGGAAGGGCCCGACACCAAAATCAAGGAAAGGCACCTCAAAGCTCCAAATTTTTGCCTCAGCTTCACAACATGTTTCTGAGAACCCTTGAGGGTCATGCTCGCCAAATTTGGGAGAAATTCGACAAATTTTGGTTTTTTGTCTTTTTTGGGTTTTTGGCTAAAACTCATGGGCATCGCCATTTTAGTTTGGGGCATCCTCAAAGGATGAAAATGGTATCATTGGATGCCATAATTTCAATGTCACATACTCAGTGATTTTCAGATCAATTGAAGATCATGTGCTCCCCCAAAATGGCAAAAAACACTCGCTTTTTCTACACTCTGCCCTGTTTATCAGCAAGGCCTATTTTTTGGTTTTTTACACACAGGTCTATTTTTGGAGAAATTTCAATAGTTATTTGGGAGAAAAATAAACATTTTCAGAAATTAGAGACTGAGAGCTTTCCAACGAGCCATCATGGGTCTCATTTCCACATCAGGAAGGCCTCCAAAAGTTGCCGGCAAGTCAGGAGACCTTTTGCTGATGTATTTTTTGAGTATTTTTGTAAAAATTGAACCTTTCAAAAGTGACTTTTCTTCATTTTTCGTTTAGCTATTTTTGTACATGATAAGTTACAAAAATTCAATATATTTCCCTTTTTTAACATTTTTGAGATATTTTATTAGATATTTTGTGCCTTGGGCTTTGCAAATCCTCAAGGACAAAATCAGATATTTTGGATAGGCCAATGAGATTGCAAGTTGAACTAAGAGGTTTTCCTCACTACTCATATACTTAAAGCCAATAAAACGAAGGTCGAATCTTGATGAACAGAAGCACACATTGTATAAGCTTTGGAAGAAATACTTGTCTCATGCTTTTGGATAGTTTCTTGGATGTTATTGGATGATGAAAGAGGATTGTTGTTGGATTCCATGACTTGGTAGAATCGTATAGTGTCTCTCTCTATATTTTTTTTCCTAGTTTTCATTCATAATTCCATGTTCTTGCTTGCTATAAGACAATAGAGAATAGATTTGAGACATGCCCTTGGAGGCACCTCAAATTTCCTGCTTCTTTATAGCTTCCATGTTTTCTTCATTCTTAGTCACATTAAAGAATCCTTTATTGCTCTTTAATAACTCAAGAATATTGTTTTCTTGTTTTATTTATGGTTTTATGCATGCTAAGTATGATTTACGGTATGCCTTGCTTACTCATGGCTAGCCATAGCTCCACCTATGAAACTTCCTTTTGATTGATTAGATTGTCATTTGTTGAACCAAGGAGGTCTTGTACTGATCTTGCCCTTTGCCTAAAACTATGCAATCCTGTTTTCAAAGTGCCCAATAGCTTGAATTACTATGTTTAGGCATTCCTACATAGTGATTTGAGTTTTATTTCTATCTTAAATGTATTTCCCCAAAGTCTGATAGCCATTTCCTAAAGTTAGAGAGTCATATATCTCTATGCATGGCTTGAATGTTTATTTCTATGCATTGATAAATTTATAGTTACATTTCTCATGATTAATGGTTTTCCCTATCATGTTTATGTCAGCTATTAAACTAGTTATGTTTGAAATCCTTTTTTCTTCACAATTTTAATGTCCATCTCACTCCATTTTTCCCAAAGATCCATTTTACCTCGAATCAAATCAGCCTTTCAACAACCTTTTATCACCATCTGAAAGATCTCTTGACCTTTTTGACCCCTTAGCCCAGTTGATCTAAAATATTTTTACCTATCTTATGTCTTTGATCAGTTCACCCCTCACAACCTAAAAACCAAAACCAAAAACCTACTTCATAACTAGCCTAAAATCAGAACAAAATAAGCAAACACACAGATATCCCTTACGCAAATAGAGAGAGCCCTCTCTGAGTCCAGGAAGGCTAGGTCTTTGGGATCCAAATATTGGTTTGATGTTACACTGTCATTTGGATTTCCAATCAGCCAAATCACGGGACACTAACATAATGGCAATCATGGTGGGACTCTAAGTGATAAAAAAACTTAGTTTCCCTAAATCTTTAGAGACCTTTGAAAATACTATCTGATTGACTTATCCCAATGCTCACTAACATAATGGTGATCACAGTGGGATTCTGAGTGATAAAAATACTTAGTTTCCCTAAATATTTAGAGACCTTTGAAAATAATATCTGATTGACTTATCCCACAGTTCACTAACATAATGGTGATCATAGTGGGACTTTGAGTCAAAACATCCTAGGTATCCCTTAGGAACTCTCAAAATCTCAGCCAGACTTAGAAGAGTAGAATCTGGTTGTCTCACCATCCTAGCAAAATGATGACTCAGCTGTAGGACACTCTTGCAAACCTTAGGACTACATAAAGAACTTAGAAAAACCCCAAAAACTCCCTTAGATTGGTTTTTGAAAGTATTGGTGGTGGACCATACACATATACCTCAAAACAACTTAAAATCTACTTGGCGACTCCACTAGCCTCCAGTAGTCCTTACTACTTTACTAAACTCTAGGCTACTATCCAATTGAGCCACCTCATCGCCAACCTAACATAATGGCGATCATGGTGGGACCCTGAGTGATATACAAACTTAGTTTCCCTAAACATTCCAGCAGCCTTAAGAATACTATCTGATTGACTTATCCCACTGCTCACTAACATAATGGTGATCACGGTGGGACTCTGAGTGATAAACAAACTTAGTTTCCCTAAATATTTAGAGACCTTTGAAAATACTATCTAATTGACTTATCCCACTGCTCACTAACATAATGGCGATCATGGTGGGACTCTGAGTGATAAAAAAACTTAGTTTCCCTAAATATTTAGAGACCTTTGAAAATACTATATGATTGACTTATCCCACTGCTCACTAACATAATGGCGATCACGGTGGAACTTTGAGTCAAAACATCTTAGGTATCCCTTAGGAACTCTCAAAATCTCAGTCAGACTTAGAAGAGTAGAATCTGGTTGTCTCATCATCCTAGAAAAATGATGACTCAGTTGTAGGACACTCTTGCAAACCTTAGGAATACATAAAGAACTCAGAAAAACCCCAAAAACTCCCTTAGATTAGTTTTTGACAGTATTGGTGGTGGACCATACACATATACCTCAAAACAACTAAAAATCCACTTGGCAACTCCACTAGCCTCCAGTAGGCCTTACTACTTTACTAAACTCTAGGCTACTATCCGATTGAGCCATCTCATTTCCAACCTAACATAATGGCGATCACGGTGGGACCCTGAGTGATATACAAACTTAGTTTCCCTAAACATTCCAACAGCCTTAATAATACTATTTGATTTACTTATCCCACCGCTCACTAACATAATGACGATCACGGTGGGACCTTCCGAGTTAGTGACAATCTAAGTACTCCTTAGTAACTCCCAAAGTCTCAATCAAACTTAGAAAACTTAAGTGTTGTTTGAAGAGTAGAAGCTAGCTCTTTCACCATCTTAGAAAAATGATGATTCAGTTATAGGAAGCTCTTCCAAACCTCATAGGCTACACATAAAAACTCAGAAAACCCCAAAACATTCCCAGATTGGATTTTTATCAGTATTGGTGGTGGACCATACACATATCTCTAAAAACAATTAAAAACATCCACCTGGCGACTCCACTAGCCTCCAATAGGCCTATTAATCCACTATTCCTTATAAAATCTCTTGGTAATGCATTAAGCAACCCTAATCATGTTGATGGTGGACAACACAGTTCAAATCCTCCACCTGGTGACTCCACAACCTTCATTCGACCAAAAGACTCCACTAGTAGAGAACTTTAGACTGATTGAAAAGACACAGTGACCCTATCTGATTGACAAATATGGATCCAAGGACACAAAGGAGATATGCTCCGATGAGCAGAGAACATATCCCTGGATTCCCACACAAAATGCCTAAAGACGTAAATTGGATAGAAAACCTACCTATATTTCGAGATGAAAAGGTTGATGACCCATTGTTACATCTCATCAATTTTCATATACATGTATGGAGGTTAAAGGTTGAATGGCATGAGGACTGCCTCATGAAAATGTTCATGGGTACATTAGAAGGAAAGGCAAGAGAATGGTATGAAGGCCTAGAACCTGGCATCTTGTTTTCTTTGAAGGATTTCCACAAAGTATTTTTTTAACACTATATAGGGCATTTTCCATCTCTATCATTGGATGAAAATTGTTGTGATCAATCTGAAGACCTTATACTACACCTTGTAAGAATTGATGAAAACTTAGGAGATTGGCATCTAGAGGATTATTTAGAGGAGATCCATAATTTTCTTACCCAAACTAACCATCAAGATGACCAAGAAGAGTTGATCTCAGATGAAATCCATCAAAAAATAAGAGAGGATCCACAAGAGCTCTTTGAAAAGGTTGAAACAAATAACAATCCATCTGCCTTTCCTTGTAAAATAAAAAAGGACATTCAGCGACAAGATCAACTTCCACAAAAAATGGAAATAAATTGTTGCCCAATCCAAAGAAAACAGAAAATACCTCCTCCTTTAACTGAAGAGGAAATAGATCAGATGTTATCCACTATTGCCTTACCTACTAAAGAAATTTCTCATAAAGAAACAATAAAACAAATTGTTGTTGAGGTTTAAATACCTCCTCAAGAAGACATTCATCCTTGTAAGCAGTCACAAAAGGAAGAGAAATATCATGGTTCCATCCAGAGAAAAAGAAAAACACCACCTCTTCTAACAAAAGAAGAAAACACTAAAATCCTAATCATACAGCCAGCATCCAAACCTTTTTGTGAAGAAGATATGTATGTGTTTTCTATTACTAACTTATCTACTAATGTATTTTCTCATACTAAAAGTACAGAACATATTGATGTTGATACTACAATATCTTCTCAAGAAGACCTAGTGCCAAAGAATAGTCCTACTCATTAGTATAATGGCTCACAAATAGGAATCATCTCACTAAATCAGGGTATACCAAGATTGCTTGAAGGTAGTATAACATTACTTTCTGAAGTTGTCAAATCAGATAATCATAAAGAGGGAGAAGGGATTCTTTCTCAAAGGAATCCCAAGGTTAGTCAAGTAAAGGAGGGAGTAATCCTAAATGAGGTCTATTTCTCAAATCCTCTACGATAGTTATTATTCACATATCCCTTTGTTGTTTCCTTAGAAGCCTTTAAAGAGGGAATAAAGCATGCCAAGAACAGTTTGTGGCTGAGCTTAAAGAAAATTTGGAGCACTACTGTCCGAAAACAAGTGAGGTGGAAGTGGCCTTTTCATTTCTTCAATATCATCAAAGAGCTGAAACAAGATCAACCATGCAATCATCTACTTGACTGGCTATATTGGAAAGAAGAGTTCACCAAATGAATGTATGTTGTGTATAGTTTAGAATAGGATAGATAGATAACTGTGAAAAATAAGCTTAACCTTGTGAACATCTTTTTAATTCTAGATTATTTTGAAGAAAAAGTGAAAAAGCAGGAAATACAAAAATAGTAAAAAGTAGAAAAAGAGGGCAGTTTCTAAAGCAATGGTATAGCCCCATACCCAAAAAATAGTCATGCTGAAAGTGCGCAAGTCTAAATGATGCTACTAGTGCTCAAAAAATGTCTTGTTCAGTTATCTAGCCTAATCATAACTGAACATGTTTTAAATTTATTTGTTGATAAGTTAGTGAGAAGAAAAGACAATCAACATTGTGTAAGCTTGACTTATCAAAGTGAGTAGATTAGGAAAAGATACTGGTTCCACATGCTCAAAACAGAACCAAAGAGGAAAGCAGGGATGAAAAACAAACTATGCATCCTAGCCCTGATTTTCTAGATTTCACTTTATGCAAAATAATATTTGTGTGCCACTTGTCTTTCATGCCACAAGCACATGAAAAATTAGATTGTCTAATCCTGATTTAGTCATTTTTCAATTCCATGTTCTAGATTAGAGAATAAAATCTTGTCAAACAGCTTAACCTTGACAGTCGATCTAGCATAGGTAGAGAAAAGAAGGAGTTCATCAGCTTAATATGAATTCCCAGTGGATATAAGTGTAGAACTAGATAGTGTCATTTTTAAAAAATATTATTTCAAGGGGTTGCTAGTCCAAATGCACCCAAAAGAAGAAAAATGTTAGGAAATATATCTGGGTAGGTAGAGATGTTTTTGAAGCTAATAATGCTGTCAATTTTCAGAAATGGCATCAAGAAAGAATGAAATTTGCAAGAATGGATAAGGCACTGGTCTTCATAAGCCAAAGATCTGCAATTCTAGACACCTCCTGAAAAGGAGCTGCCCTCCCCAAATGGAGCCACTGTTAGTCATCAGTATTTTTCACCTGTTGTTGACGACTAGATTCCTAGCTGAGTTTTCTAGAAGCTAATCTCCATATGTCAATTTTCCATCCAGAAAAACCCCGAAATTTTTTTTCCCTCCTACCTTTTCAATCAACCCATGATGAGATAAAACCTCATTGTCAAGCCCTATCTAGCCTCGGCCATACAAACTTGTCCATCAGCTCTAAAGAGAATACTCCAAATCTGTCCAAGAAGTCTCCCCTAAGTTAGGTAGTGGCGCTTTAGGAATTTCTCCCTTGGCAAACTATCCTAAAGCCAAAGAACCTCTATCTATTATCAATCAGTCCTAACAGACCTTCCTATTCTGTAAATAAAGTGTGGTTACACTCTTAGGTCGTGCCACTAGCAAACCTTGAAGTCTCAGCAATACATATACCACAGGTCAAGCTGTTATTAGATAGATGTAAAAGTGTTTCAATGTCTTTTTCAAAGACTAGAAGTATACTAAGTGTTCCAGAAGAAACTATTAAACTCAACATGAGAAGACAACTTCTTCTCATGTGGTTTTAAGCCTGGGATGAAAATGTCAGGCAGAGAGTTATCTCATTAAGCTCCTGCAGTCACAGTCAAAGGTTAGTGAATTATAAATGACAAGAAATTCTTTGCAGATACTGGCCAAATTGCTTGTGAGGTCTAAAGAGGCACAAAGGTATTTGAAAAGCAGAATTACATGTCTCAGAAAAAATTCCCATCATGACTTATTATCAATTTGTCATCTTCATTTGCTTAAGCATGAATAGGCAGTGAAAGGAAAGATAACACTATTTAAAAGCTGATGAAATGACATCACTGAGAAAACCTCCTCCATACATGAGCAGAAGGTTGAAATACTGAGAAAACCTCCTTCATTTTACAAGCAGAGGGTTTGGCACTGTGATAAAGGCCTCCTTCATCTAATTAGCAGAGGGCCAGGGATAGAGATTGATTTTAGGGTTTTCACTGACTGAAAGGCAAATTTTGAGAGCAGTGGGAGACAATTGAAAGCTTCTGAATAGAAAATGGTGTTAAAAGCAGAGGCAAAGCAGTGGTGCTTTTCAAGCTGTTTACATGAGTTTCACTGTTAAAACACAGAATTGAAATACAGTGTGAAGCTAATGGGGAAATTATCAATGAATAAATATTGTTAAGCAATTGGCCAAGGAAGTAAAACAATATTGGTCTCAAACTAACTTCTGCTATCAAATACAAAGAAAACCACTAACAGTGTGTTCATAAAACATTCTTCACTTGGTTAAAACAGGGGTTGAAAAGAACCCAGGCATTTTTCAAAAATAGGCCTCCTTCATGAGAAGTAGAAGGCTCACCATTGTGTAAAGGTAAAGAGAATTAATTTTCAGTATGGCTTAGATTTCAAAGGGACTGATATCAAAATGGTAAAATGAATGAGAAATTCATTATTCTTGCAGACCTTCTTCACAAAGGAACCAAGGGATAGTTTTCCAATTTTACATTTTAAAATTCAGCTCAACATCCCCTGCTATATCTCTGTAAAAGTTGAAGATTGGATTTCTTTGTCAATCTAAGGTTAGTTAGTTGCCTTGAGGGTGGAGACATTTTGTAGAAGAGTTTTTCACTTACAGTTTCAAATGAGTTTCTTCACCCACAGTCAAAAGAAAATCTCAAAGAGCACCTAACATTTCAATCAACTTCACAGTGGGCATGATCATTTTCAAAACATTAGGAGCAGATACTGTAAAAATAAGTTTCAAGGTGGTGATTTATCTCCTTGCAAGAATGGCAAAGAAAGCCTCACATATCATTGATATGTATTTCAACAGAGTTTCTTTTTCACTGAGAAATAGTGAAGAGGCAGTAGAAGGTTATTTCCTTAATGAGGAAAACACTGAGAGAGATGTTGGCCTTCAAAATGGCTTTTTCACTTTGAAAACGAGTCATATGTATGAGGATCTCCAAAAATTTCATCCACAACACTTTAATGAGTCTTGGTCAAATTATTGGGTTTGTTATGTTTTGAAGATTATAAATGATAAAGTCATGCTTCATTTTTGTCTTACAACCAATACCTCTTTCAAAAAAGCTTCAAAACCCTCATAAAGAATTTCAAAGCCAATTGGCCTTTTCACTTTAAAAAGGGAATAAGAGACCATTGCAAGCCCATTTGCAAAGTTCCAAAAGCGCAAAAAAACGTTTAAAATTGCTCCTAGCCATCCACTGAAGAGAAAAGAGAGATTTTGAGTGAAACTACAGAGTTTTTGGAGGCTTAATAATGTGTGGCACGCCTGGAAAAGCACGCCGTGCATTCAAGCGAAGATTTACACAGGCTTTACACTACTGTGTGGCGCGGCTGTAGCGCCGATCATCACCGCCTGAAGGCCAACCCGACACCATTTTTAACTGAGCGACGCTCTCCCTTTTGAACGTTCCACGCCTGTTGAACGACTGAAACACCTTCAAAAGCATCTCTGAAGTTGCTCAACTCATCAAGCAAAGGCCACAAACCATCCTTAAGGTATTTTTATTTTCCTCCTTTGTGCTTTTGGATTTCTAAAGGGCGTTTGATACCATGATTGTCAAAACTAAAATAGTGGTAGGAGAGAAAAATGTTTGAGAAAAATCCGATGTTTTTGTTGCCATAATTTCCCAAGATTAGTATAGTAAAAGGTGTGTGTTTGCATTAGTTTCAAAAGACCTAAAACTTCCCTAAAAAACAGTGATAATCCTTAACACTGATTGCAAGGCAAAAACACAGTGGTAGAGGGTTTTCAAGTTGCTAAAGATGTCCTAGCAGTGGTGAAAACAAAATTAATCCCTATTGGCAAATCTAAGTCAAAACAATGTTTGTAAAAGGAAATAAGTGATCTTAAGGCCAAAATAGTGTTTAAAGGGTGAGGATATTGGTCCAAAATTAAAGGTGTTATTGCTATAAATGCCAAGAGAGAGAGATCGATTAGAGGGCAGTATGTTTGAGCAAACTCAAAGTGTTTTGTTGCTATGATTGTTACACATTTTTACAATGTTGGGTGGATGTTTTAACCATCTAAAAATACCCTAACTGCCTTAAAAAAAAATTGGTTACCTAGCAGTGGTGAAAACAGTGCTTACAGTGATCCTAAGGTAAAAACAATGTTTGTAAAGTGAGGCAGTAGTCCTAAGGTGAACACAGTTTTTATAAGGTGGAAGTTTTATCATTATAAAATTCCTCCTCTATGTTATGAAATAGCAAACTAGTGCTGCCTCCATTGCCACATAAAGCAGAGTGTGGTGAAAGATCTTTTAACTCAATTTGAAGGTGTTTGGCTTACCGTTGTATAGAAACCAGTGAGCAGCAGAAGAAGCACTGTTTGTGGAAGGGTGTTTTTGTTTTTGTCTAAATACAAGGTTGTTTTGCTTCTGTCATAACACAAGGAGATCTCTGTTCTAAAAAAAGCCACCATTACCTCTTTTTCAAATTACCTTGCCCAAACACAGTAATATTTTGACTGTGTGCTTTTTATTTGATAACTATTTGTTGATTGGCGTAAAAAGGGACAAAATAGTGATTTGTAAGGAGCAAAAAGTTGGTGTTAAAGAACCATTTCACACAGCATTTAAAGCATTTTTCCTTGGTCAAACAGTGACTAACAAGGAGGACAAAGGTGTGTGCTTGAGAAAAACATTCCAAAGGCCATTTGAGACATCTTGGTGTTGCAAAGAACATTCAAAACAAGATGCTTCCCAATAAAGAAAGTAGGAGCAGCCTTCACAAGAGGTTTGAGCATGTTTCCACTGAAGAAGTGAATGCTCATCCATCAGTCCTTTTTAATTTCCATGAGGTTGGGTGTCTATATTTTTGCCAAAGAGTGCAAGAGGTGAAGAGCTATTCCCCTTTGACACATCTTTGTGCCTTGAGGTTTCAAGATAAGCACTTTCAGCTGGCAGGCCTAGATTTCAAATTCTCTCCAAGGTCCATTTCCAAGGCCACCAAAATCCCTTATGTCGGGGGGAAGTGGTTTAAACAAAGCCACCTAGAATCAGAAGAATACAAGTCTTTTCTGAAGCCTGAGCATAGAGATTCATGTCCATCCATTTTCCCCTTCTCATATCTTTTGACTAGCTACGTCCCCCTCATGAAGATCATCATGAAATAATTCACTTGCGAGGGAAGATTCTCTCGAGTCTATTCCTATCATATCTGATTGCTCATGCATTTCACGAGGGCCAAATTGCTAAATCTCCCTTTCTTCCTACATAGAAGTATTGATAAAATGGCCTCCACTGTTCAAAAAAAACCTCCTTCTCAGTAGACAGCCTGCCTCTTCCATCACTCCCTCATCAAAGTCATCATTCTTCATCTGCTTGAGAAGAGGGAGGTCTCTTGGGATACTTTCATCACACATCCGGATTTCACCATTGTCCCTTCATTTCATACATCTCCTTCACCTTCTACTCACCATCCTTCGCCTTCTTCTAGAAAACCTATTCCCAAGACACTCAAGTTTACCATAGAACAAGAAAAAGAGCATGTTGAGGAAGAAGAGCATGAGGATGATGAGGAAGATGATGATGAGCAACATCATAGTGAAATAGGGCAGCAAGGGGCAGAAGAATACAGTGAGGCAGAATAGCAACATGATGAGGAAGGTGATGATGAACAACATCATAGTGAAACAGAGCTGCAAGGGGAAAAATAACAAAGTGAGGCAGAACAACAAGGGGAAGAAGGGCATGATGATGAAAAAGGACAAGATGATGAGTAGCATCACAGTGAGGCAGAATAGTAGACTTCTGAGGATGATGAAAAAGGACACGATGATGAACAATATCATGATGAACAAAGGGAGCCACAACATGATGAAAAAAGGCAACCTCATGAAAAGGAACAACAACTTCATGAAGAATAAGGGCAACATGATGAAGAGATGAAACACAGTGACGAGGATAGTCCTCAAAAATAAATGCACAAGGATAGTCAAGGCATCCATGAAGAAATCCAAGACAGTGATAAGAATGATGAGCAAAGTGACAAGGGTAAAGAGCCAATGGACCATGTGCTAGTTGCCTCTTCTAGGCAAGGGGCCATGCTCTCTTCTTCGAAAGTGGCCAAGCCCCGGACATCAAGGAAAAGGGTGCCTAGAGTTGTAACTCCAAATGTGACTAGGGCCCTCTGAAGCAAGGGAAAATTTCCCAAGAAGCCCATTGCCAAATTGCCTAAGAGAGGGAGGACTAAAAAAGCCACTCAAAGTAAAGGGAAGGACAAGGAAGAAAGCAGTCATGAAAAGGAAAGGGAATTCGACATCATTCAAATCCAAAGTGATGATAGTGACAATGAAGCCCAGATCCTAGAAAATCTCTTGATCAATAGAGAAAACCAAATTGATGCTTTGAGGAATGATCTTGAGAGGGCTAGAAACTTAAATCACATTGCGCAAATTCAAAACAAACAGATGAGTGTCCATATGGTTGTATATGAGACACGAGCCATCAAATACAAAAAGGAGGCCTCCAAAGCACAAGTGAGATTGGAAGAACTCATGGGTGAGTTCAATGAGAGTGAAGGTGAAGATCAGCCTAGGCGAAAGAGGCCAAGAACCATGGGGCTCAAAAAGGCCCTTGAGAAACAAAATGAAGAAGAAGATGCCCTTCTCCAATTACCCCTCTCACTACATTGTTCGAACAAGAGATAGATAAAAATCAGGAAGCATGGCTTGAGAGAGTTAATGATCACTTGGAGAAGAAATTGGAGAAGGCAAATAGAGACTTGGACTTTCAATGGAGGATGACGGGGCATTACAAGAAGTTGAATCATTTTGCCCGGTGGAAATCGAAGGTCACTCAGGAAAAACTCAAGGAGGCTGAAAGGAAGGGCCTGTCACCAAAATCAAGGAAAGACACCTCAAAGCTCAAAATTTTGGCCTCAGCTTCACAGCATGTTTCTGAGAACCCTTGAGGGTCATGCTCGCCAAATTTGGGCGAAATTCAACAAATTTTGGTTTTTGTCATTTTTTGGGTTTTTGGCTAAAACTCATGGGCATCTCCATTTCAGTTTTTGGGCATCCTCAAAGAATGAAAATGGTATCATTGGATGCCATAATTTTAGGGGCACATACTCATTGATTTTCAGATCAATTGATAATCATTTTCTCCCCCAAAATGGCGAAAAACACTCGCTTTTTCTACACTCTGCCACGTTTATCAGCAAGGCCTATTTTTTGGGTTTTTACACATAGGTATATTTTTTGAGGACTTCTAGTGGTCCGTTGGTATCAAACTAAACATTTTCCGAAATTAGACAGTTAGATCTTTCCAACGAGCTATCATGGGCCTCGTTTTGACCTCGGGAAGGCCTCCAAAAGTTGCCGACAAGTCAGGAGACCTTTTGCTGATGTATTTTTTGAGTATTTTTGTAAAAATTGAACATTTCAAAAGTGAATTTTCTTCATGTGCGTTTAGCTATTTTTGTCCATGATAAGTTATGAAAAGTCAATATGTTTCCCTTTTTTATCATTTTTGAGATATTTTATTAGATATTTTGTGCCTTGGGCTTTGCAAAGCCTCAAGGACAAAATCAGATATTTTGGATAGGCCAATGAGATTGCAAGTTGAACTAAGAGGTTTTCCTCACTTTGGCCTATATATTCCAAAGGCTTTCATTGTAAAAAAGGCTGAAATTGATGACTAGAAGCAATATATGGTCATATAAGATTTGGAAGAAATACTTGTCTCATGATTTTGGATAGTTTCTTGGATGTTTTTGGATGATGAAAGAGGATTGTTGTTGGATTCCATGACTTGGTAGAATGGTATAATGTCTCTCTCTTTGTTTTGTTTCCTAGTTTTCATTCATAATTCCATGTTCTTGCTTGCTATAAGACAGTAGAGAATAGATTTGAGACATGCCCTTGGAGGCAACTCAAATTTCCTGTTTCTTTATAGCTTCCATGTTTTCTTCATTCTTAGTCACATTAAAGAATCCTTGATTACTCTTGAATAACTCAAGAATATTATTTGCTTGTTTCATTTATGGTTTTATGCATGCTAAGTATGATTTACGGTATGCCCTGCTTACTCATGGCTAGCCATAGCACCACCTATGAAACTTCTCTTTGATTGATTCGATTGTCATTTGTTGAACCAAGGAGGTCTTGTACTGATCTTGCCCTTTGCCTAAAACTATGCAATCTTGTTTTCAAAGTGCCCAATAGCTTGAAGTACTATGTTTAGGCATTCCTACATAGTGATTTGAGTTGTTTGTTTGTCTTAAATGTATTTCCCTAAAGTCTGATAGTCATTTCCTAAAGTTATAGAGTCATATATCTCTATGCATGGCTTGAATGTTTATTTCTATTCATTGATCAGTTTACAGTTACATTTCTCATGATTAATGTTTTTCCCTACCATGTTTATGTCAGCTATTAAACTAGTTATGTTTGAAATCCTTTGTTCTTCACAAGTTTAATGTCCATCTCACTCCATTTTTCCCAAAGATCCATTTTACCTCGAATCAAATTGGGCCTTCAACAACCTTATATCACCATCTGAAAGCTCTCTTGACCTTTTCGACCCCATAGCCCAGTTGATTTGACATCTTTTTACCTATCTTATGTCTTTGATCATTTCATCCCTCACAACCTAAAAACCAAAACCAAAAACCTACTTCATAACTAGCCTAAAATCAGAACACAATAAGAAAACACACAAATATCCCTTACACAAATAGAGAGAGCCCTCTCTGAGTCCAGGAAGGCTAGGTCCTTGGGCTCCAAAGATTGGTTTGATGTTACACTGTCATTTGGCTTTCCAGTCAGCCAAATCACGGGACATTAACAGTTTCTGCAGAGCCCAATTGTACAGCGTGCCATGAGTCGTTGTTTCTTCATTTGGCTCTAAAATTGATAGAACACAAACTAAAGACTATTCACTATCTGTCACTTTTTATGGAATTTAAATCCGATACTCAAAGAGAGAGTTATGATGATTTTACCAAGGTCACTTCTTTGAGATGAATTTTAGGAGCCTGCAAAAACCCTGACTTCCACAAATCATATATCCAAAATTATTGTGCACCTTGATCTGAAATTTTTACTACAGCTTCCTCTAGATTTTTGCTTCATCTCATAAAAAAAATTTCTTCTGAACCTTTGTAGAAAAAAATTTAGAGAAAAAATTCAATGATGATCTATTTTAGATGCCCGAATCCCTTGCAAAAGGAGGAAATGAGGATCACAATTTATATAAATGCTTAATTTGAGAGGGGCTTCAACAAGTGACCGTGGGAGGGATTTTAGGAGCTTAAAAAATATTAATTATGACTTTTCAATGACCCATGCCCCATCCGCATGGGGTTTTAGCCCACTAACTAGGGGTACAAACTTCAAACATGAATATCTCTCAAACCGTGGAGAATTACATGACGTGCCATATATCAACGGAAATATCTTGACAAGTAGAAACCATCAAAAGAATTCTTTACCAGGAATGTATTAATTTTTTAGGTCAAAATTCCCATGCAATATTTGGTTAGCCCCTGGTGCTGCTTGGGTTGACATCAATGACAACCGCTAATCAACAATCTCCCCCTTTGGCATTGATGGCAACACAAGTACTCCCCATGCAATCATGACACCTCTTCCTACAACATTCTCTCCCCCTTTGACATCAATGGCAAAGGGTAACTCCCCCTGAAACACAACCATCCTTCGGACTTGTACACACTTCCACTCCCCCTTTATATTCTGAAAAAAAAGAAAATCTAATGAGAACTTGGGAGAATCCCAAGCTTTTGGTGAAGATATTCCAATGCTGGCGAATATTTACTATGTGATTCTTTTGGTGCTGCTTGGAATCTTGCTACTTGTCCAACTTCTTGCATAACATCTGGTTGGGAGGATGTTACATATAGAGGACTAATAATCATAGATATATACAACCTTTGATCCACATCCTTAGATGAGTCGTCTATGCTCAATTTGCAACCTATTACCATTGGAGTAAGGATGGGTTTACAATATTCCATTTTAAATTTATTGAGCATTTCCTTGATGTACTTGGCTTGACATATACATATTCCTTTCTCTTGTTGAGATATTTGAAGCCCTAAGAAGTATGTCAGCTCACCAATTAAAGACATCTCGAAATCACTTTGCACCTTTGTAGCAAACTTCTTACTTAGTCGATCATCATTGCTACCAATTATTGTATCATCCTCTTTATCTATTAGACATGAATTAGTTGCTTCATCCATAACATATATGTCATTTGGAGCTCAATTTGCTGTAGCCACAATTTCACCATACACGCCTTTCCTGATTTCACATTTCGTGGAGTTGAATAGTATTGTGTGTCCTTGATCACACATTTGTCCAACACTGAGCAGATTGTGATTCATGTTTTCAACCAATAGAACATTATTGGCTAGATAATCTTTGCTTCCGAGAGTGACAGAACCTGATCCTATAACATTTGAAGATCCATCATTTCCAAAGGACATGGTTCCATCCTTCTTCTCTTTCAGAGATACAAATTTATTTCTATCTCCAGTCATATGCATTGAGCAACCGCTATCAACATACCACACATCTTGTTCTTTTGAGCCTTGAGAGCGAGAGCACAATTATCATTCTTTTTCTTTTTCCATGTTCATTCATTCTGTGGCTTCGAAGATTCTTCTGGAGGATTTTCAAGTCTGCAGTCTTTGGCTATGTGTCCAAAGTTTCGACATTTGTAACATTCAATATTATTTCTTAGATGTTCAAATCTATTGATGTTTCGCTGAGCCCTGGGAGGTTCATATTTAATAGATCTCCTAGAATTGTATTCGTTCCTAGGGTACGTGTGAAATTCTACAGCTTTATGACCAAATTTTCCACATGAATAACAGTAGCCATAAAAAATATGTTGGTACCTGAATGGAAATTTTCATCGAGGAATTTTCTTCCAAGGTTGTTCTTGCGAATCTTTTCCAATGAAGTCTACATGCATGTCAGATCTCATAGGTTCATTGTATTTTGTTGTAGAAGGTCCTGCTTCTTCTTCTTTGTAACCGATGCTAGTTTTGTCGTTGTAGGATCGTTGATTGTTGATGAGTTATTCCAATTCCCTTGAGCTGTTGGCATAGTTTTGGATATTTTTTCCTTTCTTCACTTCCTCACGCAGTGAGACTACTTCAGATTCTAATTCTTCCCTTTCTTGGTTTCTTTCTTCCAACTTATTTTGAAGTGATTCTTCAATGCATTTGTGTTCTTCAACTTCAATTTTGAGACCTTGAACTTGTTCTTCAAGAGTTTTGGAACAGATCTTCTCTGCCTTGAGATCTTTTATAAGCTTGATTGCTTCCTCATAAAATTCGTCTATGGTCCATCCTTCTCCATTGTTTGATACCTCTTGCTTATTAAAGCTTGGGCTTATTGTGCTTGGCCATAAACAATACTCTCTCATTGGCTTCTTCTTCACTATCATTGTCTTCATCGGATGATGAGCTATCTTCTTTAGAGAGAAGTCCTTTTGGATTCTTGCTGTTAAATTTATTTTAAAGCCTTCATTAAAAATGCAAACAAGATGAGTTGAGCTAGTGAAATGAAGTCACCTTCACTAAGTGGCCCGCAGCTATTTTTAAGCAAAGTCTGCCTTTAGACATAGGGATCA
Source organism: Pinus albicaulis (assembly GCA_034641835.2). NCBI lineage: Eukaryota > Viridiplantae > Streptophyta > Pinopsida > Pinales > Pinaceae > Pinus > Pinus albicaulis. The sequence goes on from CM076572.1 coordinate 596,440,716, forward strand.
TGGTCTATGAGTTGCAGGATGCTATTTATGGATGATTGGTCGAGCTGGTAAAAATAGATGGACCTCTATTTTTAGACATTGGGCGGTTTCTATTTTTAGACTGCCAGGCTAAAAATAGAACAGTCAAATATTATTAACCCTTAATAATATTTAGACTATAAACATTATCTTATCCTCTTGGAGCACTTCAGTTTGATGCTTGGATGTGGCACATGCAGCTGACAGAAGGAATTACGCCATTCCTAGGGGTTAGTTGAGCTATTGCATGGTTGACTTCAGTTAGAACTCATGTGGCAGAGTTTGGTGGAGTTGATGAGACAGTTGGTGGAGTTGTGTTCGGTTTAACTTAGTTGAACTAGTTGTATTTAGTCTAATTGACAAATACACTAGTGATGAGTGGTGTGAATTAATTAATAATTAATTCACTAATTATTAACTCATAAATCAACTAAAGAACACATCAGTTAACTGCAATGCATGGACAGTTCAGTGGAGACCAGTGTTAGAGGTGGGTGAAAGGGTGTGTGTGACTATCAGTTGTGACCATGATTGTGCATGAGATTTGCACACACTTTGATGGAGATTGCCAATGAGGATTGCGCAGTTGGAGCTAGTGGGATTCGAACTTGGATCTCACTCATTACTCACTTGGATTGCGCAGTAGAGGCAGGCAGACTTGTGGAGGAGATTTGAACCTGTGACTTGTTCATCTTCATAACTAGTTTTGTGTGTAGCATTGAGATAGTGCTGAGAGCTGTGAGAGCTTTGTGTTATGTATTGTTACATGTTCTCTATCATTATAATATACAGATAGTTGGGGGTTTTCAGCTATTTCTTTCCCCATTACATCATGTGTTGATATGTGTGCTTGATTATGTTTTAATGAGCGCATGCAACTGCTTTCTATTTCCGCATATTGATGATCAATTGTAGAAGAGGTTATGTATTATGCATGAAGCTTAAATAGTGTGTAATCAGGATAATCTTGGTGAATAATTCAGCAAATTATTCAAATTTCTACATGGTATCGGAGCGAAAATTGATCATCGGATCTATTACAGTGATTACAATTTATTTCGGTAGACAGAGTCTGTAAGCGGGCCAGGTAGCCTCTGGATCCATCCTTTCTCTGAAAGGTGATATATCCAATAAATGCCCCTACAGTCGATCTCTGTGCTAGAAATACTTTGTTCTCACAGATCGGAAGCGGTTGAGTTTTGAGCTGGTGGAATTCGAATTTGCAGCAGAATTTGGAATTCGAATTTGCAGCAGTTTTCTTGGTGTCGAAGTCAAAATGTCTTTCAACGGATTGCGACTGGAGTATGCCCTTGAGGGAAGCTCGAATTATGTTTCATGGAAGGACGACAGGATGGAGGTGGTGTTAGATGACAATGGGCTGAAGGAGTTCATAGATGCTGAAGTCCCAAAGCCTACTGATGCTACTCAAGTTGAGGCTTGGAAAAAGAAGACAGCAAAATTTCGAAGGATTCTGTTGGAGGGCGTAAAGGATCACATTGTATCCACCCTGCATGGAAAAGATTCTCCATACTTGATGTGGAAAGTGTTGATAGATTTATTCCAAATCAAGAGCGACCAGAGGAAGTTGCCGCTCAAGGATAAACTCAAAAACATAAAGATGGAGAAAGGCGACAGTATGCCCAAGTACCTCACGAAGTTCATCCAATGCAGGGATGAGATGGGAAGTGTGGGGGTGACTGTAGATGATGAGGACTTGGTGAGCTTGGCCTCCTTCTTCTTCCGAAGAGTTGCATGTTTATCGTGATTCACAATGGCTCAGCGAAATTGCCAGATGGGAGCGACTTTGGTTAGATGAGTTGAAAAGAGGAGAATGGAATACTAGAGACAGATCTTCATCAAAGGCATATGATGAAGAAAATTGCCCTTTGGCTACCAAAGAAAAGAAGGGGAAGAGCAAGAAGGCTTCTCATTCCGGTGTAAAGGGCAAGAAGCAAGACATGGCTAAAGTGAAGTGTTTTCACTGCCATGATCACGAACATTATGCCACAAATTGTCCGAAGAAGAAGAAAAACAAGCAAGCTGCTAGATCTGGAGATGGAGAGGCCTTGGCCTCGCAGTTTGAGTTGAATTTTTCACTGATCGCATGCTTGGTTTCAAGTGTGGTGGGATCATTTTGGTTCTTGGATAGTGGTGCGTCATTTCACATGACCGGAGATCGAGATCTGTTTTCAGATCTGGAGGAAAAGGATCTTGGAGTGCACATCGAGATGGGCGATGATGGTAGATACAGTGCGACCGGTATTGGTACCATTTCCTTTGAGAGGGAGTCTGGTAAACCCTTCGTATTGAAGGAAGTGATGCATGTTCCAGATTTGAAGAAGAACATGACCTTCATGGCGATGTTGGAAGACAAGGGGTATGATGTTGTCTTCAGCGAGGGAAAGGCTTTCCTGTGCAGTAAGACAACTGGAGAAACCCGGAAGATAGGGGTTCGAATCAAGAACCTTTATCAGTTGCAAGTAGATGGTTGCGCAGCAATGGCATGCAAGGCAGAAGGAGTGGTGAGCCGGGATGAGGGTGAGCTGTGGCACCGGAGATTGGGCCACCTTCACCATGGAGCTTTGAAGATACCGCAGCAGATTTCTACTGGGCTTCCTAAGGGAACTCTTGCGCAGTCAGGTTAGTGCAAGGGGTGTACCTTGGGAAAATTTGTGAAAGCCACCTTTCACTTTGTGGTGAATGCTGATATCACGCCCACGATGATCCTTATGAGAGTTCACGCACGTGTGGTCCTTTTTCGCAGTCAAGGTGAAAGCACAATCGTGTTGTGATCTTTGTTGATGATTTCTCTCGGAAGTGTTGGATCTTCTTCATGCAGAAGAAGAGCGAGACATACTCAAAGTTCTGTGAGTTCAAGGCGCTGGTTGAGAAGGAATCGGGGAAGCATGTGAAGGCTCTTAGGAGCGACAATGGTGGTGAATTCATATCTATTGAATTCAAGGAATTTTGTAGCGCAAAAGGGATTCGGAGAGAGCTCATTGCACCTCATAACCCACAGCAGAATGGGGTTGTTGAGCGAAAGAACAAAATGATCGTGGGCGCTGCACGGGCGATGTTGCATGATCAGGGCCTACCCCTTCACTTGTGGGCGGAGGCATGCAATACTATAGTATATGTGCAGAACCGTTGTCCTCACAAGATACTTAGCATGAGTACACCGGAGGAGGCGTTTTCTGGTAAGAGACCTGACATTTCCCATTTGAGGATTTTTGGTTCACCTGTCTACATGCATGTGACAAAGGATGCCAGGAAGAAGCTGGATCCAACCACAGAGGTTGGGATATTTGTGGGGTACACTGATACACCCCACAACTATCGTGTGTATTTTCCAGAAAATCACAAGACTGTTGTACAATGGGATATCAAATTTCAGGAGGAGAAAGCCATGAAGTGTTTGCTTGAGAGGGAGCCACACTTGCATGTAGATGAGGAGCTATTAGTTCCTAAGGATGAGATTCCGGATGTGGATCAGCCACAAGAGGAAGATCATGGAGTGGAAGAGACCACTCATGCAACACCAACCATCAGAGGGCGCAAGCGCACTACAGAAGCTGAGCGACTGGCTCAAGATGCAAAGAAGGTTGTAGGACCACCTACAGCACAACGTAGATAGAGACAGTCACTGAATCGATACACTGGATACATGTCCCTTGTGAGAAAATGTGTCGTGACGGAGCCATCCTCTTTCGAGGAAGCTGTGGAGGACCCCGCATGGGTAGATGCCATGGTGGAAGAGTATGATTCGATTGTCAAAAATAGTGCATGGGAGATTTTCCCAAGACCGGAGGGGAAATAAGTGGTGGGTTTGCGATGGATCTACAAAGTGAAGCAGGTGGATGACGAGAGTGTGGAGAAGTGCAAGGCAAGATTTGTTGCTCGTGGCTTCTCACAGATCGAGGGGATCGATTATGAGGAGACCTTTGCACCTGTCGCAAGGTACTCTTCCATATGGATGATCCTAGCTCTCTCAACACAGATGGGGTGGCACATCCATCAGATGGATGTGAAGACTGCGTTCCTCAACGGAGTCATTGAGGAGGAGGTGTACATAGAGCAGCCCAAAGGTTTCGAGATCTTCAGCAGTGAGTTGCATGTGTTCAGACTCAAGAGAGCACTGTACGGGTTGAAACAAGCACCTCGTGCTTGGTACACACGGATAGACAGTTATTTCACCGGACTTGGATTCTCTAAGAGTGAGGCGGATCCTAACCTATGCCAGATTGTGGTGGAGGGGAAGTTGCTGATCATTGTACTGTATGTAGATGATCTGATTTGATTTAGTGATGAGTCATGATATTTAAAAGTGGAAGGAGGATCTTACATGAGTCGGAGATGAAGGACTGGGGAATTCCTTCCATTATTTCCTGATTGCAATCCATGTCAGGTGTTGATAGAGACACTGTTTCTGTGGGGTGACACTCTAGAAATATTGGAGAAGTCCAAACATGCATGGCTGCAAGCCCGTTGACACCCTCTTCCGGGAGGCCAGATGGGCTGACATGCTATCAACCGAGGTAGTGATGCCATGAAGTTTATCGCAGCTGGTGGGGTCGTTTATGTATCCGGTCAATATACTTCACCCGAGAGCATCTATGCTATTAACCAGCTTTCGAAAGCTATGGTTAAGCCTACCAAGCTCTTCTGGAAGGCAGGCAAGCATGTATTGCATTATCTTAGAGGCAAATCGAGATATGTCTTGTGGTACAGACATGAGGATGAGGTGAAGCTTTGTGGCTTCACAGATGCAGATTGGGCAGGGAGCCCAATGGACAGAAAGAGCACATCTGGAGGGATCTTCAGTATCGGGTTGACAACAGTTTCTTGGTACAGTAGGAAGCAGAGATTTGTGGCACTCAGTTCAGCAGAGGCTGAGTATATGGCAGCAAGCGTGGCTGCATGAGAGGCCATATGGATGAGGAAGATTCTGGTCGGGTTGTTCGGGTCACACTTGGAGCCTACTGTGATTTATTGTGATAACGAGAGTTGCATTAAAATCTCAGCTAATCCAGTATTTCATGATAGATCCAAACACATCGACATCAGGTACCATCATATCAGAGATTGTGTGCAACGGAGAATCATGTTACTTTCATACATTCCCACGGAGGATCAAGATGCTGAAATCTTGACGAAGGCGCTCACCAGGAGCAAATTTGAATACCACAGAGGTAGGATAGGGGTTGCAGATAATCCATATCTTGTTGAGAGGGAGTGTTGAAAATGCAACAAGATGATGGAGCTTAGTGAAATGAAGTCGCCTTCACAAAGTGGGCCCGCAGGCTATTTTTGGCGCAAAGTCTATTTTTAGACTATGTCTATTTTTAGACATAGGGATCATGGTATATGAGTTGCAGGATGCTATTTATGGATGATTGGTCGAGTTGGTAAAAATAGATGGACCTCTATTTTTAGACATTGGGCAGTTTCTATTTTTAGACTGCCGGGCTAAAAATAGATCATTCAAATATTATTAACCCTTAATAATATTTAGACTATAAACATTATCTTATCCTCTTGGAGCACTTCAGTTTGATGCTTGGATGTGGCACATGCAGCTGACAGAATGAATTACGCTATTCCTAGGGGTTATTTGAGCTATTGCATGGTTGACTTCAATTAGAACTCATGTGGCAGAGTTTGGTGGAGTTGATGAGACAGTTGGTGGAGTTGTGTTCTGTTTAACTTAGTTGAACTAGTTGTATATAGTCTAACTGACAAATACACTAGTGATGAGTGGTGCAAATTAATTATTAATTAATTCACTAATTATTAACTCATAAATCAACTAATGAACACATCAGTTAACTGTAATGCATGGACAGTTCAGTGGAGACCAGTGTTAGAGGTGGGTGAAAGGGTGTGATTGACTATCAGTTGTGACCATTGATTGTGCATGAGATTTGCACACACTTTGATGGAGATTGCCAATGAGGATTGTGCCGTTGGATCTAGTGGGATTCAAACTTGGATCTCACTCATTACTCACTTGGATTGCGTAGTAGAGGCAGGCAGACTTGTGGAGGAGATTTGAACCCCTGACTTGTTCAAATCTCATATAGTTTGTGTGTAGCTTTTGGAGATAGTACTAAGTACTTGTGAGGAGTATTGTGCTATTTATTGTTACATGTTCTCCATCATTATAATATACAGATAGTTGGGGGTTTTTAGCTATTTCTTTCCCCATTACATCCTGTGTTGATATGTGTGCTTGATTATGTTTTAATGAGCGCATGCGACTACTTTCTATTTCCGCATATTGATGGTCAATTGTAGAAGAGGTTATGTATTATGCATGAAGCTTAAATAGTGTGTAATCAAGATAATCTCGGTGAATAACTCAACAAATTATTCAAATTTCTACAAGCCTTTCTTTCTTTTTGAGTTGCCATTACTTTTGTTTGGACATTTTGCTGCAAAATGCCCAACCTCATTACAACTGAAACATATCAATGGAATATTACCTTTGAATTGTCCCTTACCAATTTGTAGTTTTCTCGTGAAGTAAGCATATTCTTCATCTAAAATACCTTCTTCATCATCTCCCTTTTCTTCACACTTGCAGGTGCATGTATTTTCAATTGAAGGTTGTTTATCCTTATTGGTTTTCTTAGATGCAATGAATGCAGTTTCTAGATGCGAAGTACCCTCTTCTTCATCAAGTCTCATTTCATATGCTATGAGAACTCCATGTAATTCCTCTTTGCTGAGTTTGTCTAGATTTGCACTGTATTCTAAGACCGATACCTTTGGGTTGAATCTCCCTGGTAACGTTCTAAGAATCTTCCGTATAATAGTCTTCTCGTCAACTGGCTCTCCCAATCCTTCCAAAGTATTGGTTATTTCATCAACGTATTGAAAGTATGCAGCAATGTTGCAATCTTCTTTCATTCTGAGTTGCTCAAATTTTGCTCTATAGATTTGAAGATTTGCTTCTTTGACATTTGAGTCACCTGCATATATATTCTCAAGCTTGTCCCATACATTTTTGGCGGTTTTACAACCCAACACCTTATGATAAGCAGATTCAATAAGTCCACTGATAATAATATTCTTTTATTTTGCATCATTTACCAAATTATTCTTACCTTGTTCATCCGTGGTTGATGTAAATCCATTTTGAACAGTGTCCCATACTTCGTAACCTTGCGCCAAGAGATAGACCTCCATTCTTCCTTTCCAAAGTGCATAATTATTTTCATTGAATAAAGGTACACCATTCTTGGTAAGCTCCATGACCTCCTTCCAACTGTTAAACCGCTATTGAAGGAACCAAGCTCTGATACCAATTGTTGGAAATACTGAGAGGGGGGGTGAATCAGTATTTATTTCAATTAGAGCATTAGTTAATCTTCAATTATTATCAGTGTTTGTACAATGATAGCAACAAACAAGAGGAACACAAATGCACATAGTTTTTAAGGTGGAAACCTACTCCGGGACAAAAACCACCTAATGCTTTTCTAATAATTCTTTAATATTCAACTCCAATTGAAAATAAAGCTTCAACTTCCTAGAATCTAGAAAAGCATTCTTCTCCAGCTCCCACTGGATGGATGCTCCAACGCCCGAGATTATTTAGTAGTCAACTGAACGGATGCCCCAACACCCAATGAGTTACAACTCACCCTAGCACCACCCTATAGAAGAATAAAAGAAGAATGGACTCCCGTACCAGGGAAAATGGTCCACTTAACAATGATATAGAATGATGTAGAAAAAGAAGATATACTAGACCATAACCCCAACTTTGACACAACCACCTAATGATGATCCTAGACCTCCCAACACTGCCTCTTCAACCCTTGGCAGATAGACACTAGTACAATTTGTACAATAATTTATTTACAATGACTAAGTACAATGATACCTTTACAATGATTGTATGCAGTGCTGCCCACTTGAAGACTTCATATGATGAACTTCTTATGAACTTCTTGCTGCTGTTATGCACCTTGTTTTTTGTTCTTGTCATGCTACCCTCTGTTGCACCTTGCTTTGTTTTTCTGCCGTATAAAGTTTGGTCCTTTGCAATCCTTGACAACACATGATCTAGCTTTTTATTGCCTTCTAGGAGCTCAATATTGAATCTTGTGTATCTCTGTTAAATCAGATCCTCAATATCTGATTTTTGGTCCTATAGTAGTGCTCTGAGTTTTCTTTCCAATTCCATAGGTCTGACCCAATTTGGATTCTTCAAGAGAGAGTTATACCCAATTTCTCACAATGCCCTAATTATGGACTGTTTCAGCAGAGCACACTTGTACAGCATGCCGCGTGTCATTTTTTCCTAATTTGGCTCTAAAATTGATAGAGCACAAACTGCAAATTGTTAAATATCTTCCACTTTTTACGGAATTCCAATCCGATACTCAGAGAGAGAGTTATGACGATTTTACCAAGGCCACTTCTTTGAGATGAATTTCAGGAGCCTGAAAAAACACTAACTTCCATAGGTTATATCTCGAAAAATGTTGCAAACCTTGATCTAAAATTTTTACTGCAACTTCCTCAAGATTTCGGCTTCGTCTCATAAAAATTTCAACTTCTGAACCTTCGTAGAAAAAATGTTAGAGCGAAACTTCCACGATGAGATGTTTCAGAAGGTCAAATCCCTTGCATAAGGAGGAAATGAGGATCACAATTTATATAAATGCTTAAGTTGAGAGGGGATTCAACAAGTGAACGTGGGAGGGATTTTAGGAGCTTAAAAAATATTAATTATGACTTTTCGATGACCCGTGCCCCAACCCCATGGGGTTTTAGCCCACTAACTGGGTGTACAAACTTCAAACATGAATATCTCTTAAATCGTGGAGAATTACATGGCGTGACATATATCAACGGAAATATCTTGACAAGAAGAAACCATCAAAATCATTATTTACCTAGAATATATTAATTTGGTAGGTCAAAATTCCCATGAAATATTGGGTTAGCCCCTGGTGCTACTTGGGTTGACATCAATGACAACCGCTGATCAACATCATTGTCGTTCACACCTAGGGAAAATGTGATCTTTCGTTCCCCGACAACGAGGCCAAAAATTTTATCCTCCATAGTGTCCCAAGGCTGAGAAAGGAATCGAATGAAGGTAACCTCGAACCACTTAGTATGTTATAGCTAGCCCTACCAAACCAGAGAGGGATCTCTCGGTGATCTTACAACAAAAATATTACTGAAGAAGGTAAAAATATATTAGACTAGGTCTGAGCTCTAGGGTTTTGAAAATTTAGGGGTTTTGTTGGATCAGGAGGAGATGCCAAGGAAACCAACTTAGATCTAAAAGATTGCAGTTGCAGGGATAAAAAGGGGCATGGCAGGTATGCTTAATGGAACTTTGAGGTTGTCAATTGTAGTGTAGAGTGGAAAATAAAAGGATCAAAATGAGCATGACAAGAATGAGTTCATTTATCATAAGATGAACAACATAAACATGAAATTCCTACCAAAAAAGATCGTAAGTTCAAAGAATTATGTTTAACATCTTAGAGGAAGATCACTGAAAATCATAGATATGAAAGTAATATGAATCAATAATTCATAAAAGTGAATTACAGTATAAAAACATCACCACAAAATCATACTGCATGAATCCCTATATAATAGTTACAACTGAACTTGAATTTCTACAAATGTCAACTGTACAAAAGACTCCAAGCCTTCTACTCTCTGATGTCCAACCTTGAATCTGACTGAAAAATATATACATATATACTAAAACCATATTCCCCTCTCTCAGGGGTTGAATCGCTCAATATAGGATCAGTTTACACAAATTTCTTCAACTAAACCTAAAACTAGGGAAGTTAAAGAAAACTCTCCTTTTAGCCTTTAATTGACCTACCCATGATTAACTATCCTCATAATTATATAAACATGACATTTACAAGATTAATTACATTAATATACATAATTAAAACTCAAAAAAAGAGGAATTACATCATGAAAAAACAAATTTGACTGAAGAAACTTGAAAAATTGACCTCCAGGGAAAAGCACAGTGCTAACAGGGAAAAACACAACACCATCTTACATGGCACTATTGACCTAAACGTACCATTTGAAATATTAGGATGTATATTTTTCAATATATTCCTTAAGAAATAAAAATTGCCTCTCCAGGGCTTAGAAAAATTCATTCTCCCAAGATCGCTCCAAATGAGCAGTGTCTAGGTGAAAAAGGTGGCAGAAAGTGAGTTTTTAGCATGTTTTTTGCACTTTTTTCCCAACCTAATTGTTGACATGGAAAAAAAATTAGAGAGCTAAGATATGAAGTTCCTAATATATCCATATATTCTAATTTTAGGTGATTTTGACCTCTAAGGGAAAAGTGCAGTGCCAAGGCGTTGCGCTTTTGGCTAACTGAATATCCAAAAACTGCCAAAATGACCGAAAATTTCCCAAGAATAGGGCTCAAAGATGGAGAAATATCTCTCTATCCTTAAAAAAAAATTTAGAAATGAGAGAGGCTCTTTTTCTTTGGTATGTTATGAACACAAACCTCCTCCATTTCTCAAACTTAACTCACCATTTGTTCATAATCCAAGTTTTAAGTTGGTCACTTAAAATTGTAGAAGTGCAATAAGGTCTCAACAAAAATGCAACGTGGTATTAGAGAGGGTATTTGGAGGCCTTCACAAAGGATTATTTGGCTGAAAATGGTATGGTTGGAAATATTTTTATGTCTGCTACAAAATGGATTCATTAAGCACTGCAAAAACCTTCTCCAAACCCCTGAAAAACTTACTTGAAGTCAAGTTGTCCAAAAGTGGAGAAAACCTCTTGTAGCAACTATAATTTGGGAATTTCTCTCAAATACTAACACCTGGCCATAAAATGAAGGATTTTTTTGTTCCTTGGTCTATTATGAACAAAAATTTACTTCACTTTTTTCAAATTCATCTTCCTTACTTCAGAAACTATTTTTTAAGTAGAATTGTCCCTGTGTGGAATGTAAACCCTTGGCAGCCGACCTATATCTTGGAAAGGTGAAGTTATGATTTATTGGACTTTGGTGGGCTAATACCTTATTATATTCCCTCCTTTATGCTTCTTATAATCATTTTTTGTGGTATTTTGATCCATTTTGAAACCCTAGGTCACTAGGAATGGTAATTAGGGTTTAGTTTAGGAAAACAAGGGATTTTGGGAAGTTTTAGGAATGGAGGGGGATGAAGGGGTTTGAGGGTGTCTAAATTCTTGGGAAAATTTATGGGGGTAGGGATATATTTTAGGAGTGTACAGAGGTGGAATTTTGGGAAATGAGTGAGGGGAAGGGGTGCAAAAGTGATAAACACATTCCTAGCCTAGGAAAGTGAAGTGTAGTGTAATATTCCAAAATTAGCATGCAGCTAATTGGAATATTGATTTTTGTTTTTATCATCTAGGAGTTGAATAAATGGGTAAGGAGGCCCAAGAATAATAAAAATATGAATAAAATCCCTCATAGGGTGAAAATGGATCAACATAGGAGCTGGATTTCACACCCTCATGTGTGAACAGGGACATTTGCATGTGGACAAGGTCAAGTTTGACCAAGTCAACAGCGCTGGGATAGGAGGTGAAGATCATCTTGTGAGATAGCGCAGAGATATTGGTAGGAAGATTCCTTGGTGGAGGAAACCATAATGAGTGGGACCCAAGGTGAGAGGTTTTCCATTTCTATAAAAGGAGGGCAAGGTAGCCATAGCAAGACATCTATGTTATTGATATGATTTTATGGTCTGTATGAATTTGTGCTTTCTCTAACTGTTTAGTTGAGATTGTTGTGTTGCTTAACAAAAAGCATTCATGTTTATGAATTCCTTCTCCTTTCTTGAGAGGCCTCTTGAAGGAGCTTGTACTTCATTTCTCCACATTCAGGCTTGATTCCAAGCATCCTCCTTCAGCTACAACGTTATTTCTGCAGCAGTATAACGTTGTGTTGCAGGGTGTTGCAGTGGGGGACCACAACACCACTTCTGGAGCTTATCTTTCAGAGAAGGAAGCTTTATTTCCTTTGGCAGATTAGTGAGGAAGCCCTTGGAGCATATTTTAGATCTTGGCACTTGGCCAACATAGTTTCTTTCACCTACAATGCAGTATCCCTCAGTGGCTGCGTTATTTTCAGTGAGCATTTGTAGTGAGGGTTACAATGTTTGTTTGGAGGGTGAGATATTCAGTGTTAGGATCAGCCTTTCAATTAGAAGATCCATTGGAGGATATTTTTTCAGCTTATGCATCATATTAATCCATTTCCATCCATTTCTTGAGTTGCAGTTGCTACTCAGTCCTAGGATTGCAACTCTGGCATTTTGCCATTTTGCATATTTCAGCCAATCCTTCCAGGATTGTCTTGAAATTGTCTTTGGGGGTTTATATCTTTGCTCCCCACATTCTATGCGCTGTATAATTCCATATCTATGTATTTACATACTCTAGTAGCAGTTACCTCTAATAAAACTGCGCTGTCATAGCCTTGGGCATTTTCTTTATAGAAGTGATCTTCATTTTTTTGTACATGTTCTCTTGAGGCTTGTATTGCCTAACTTGAGTGATTATTTCCTCAAGATCTTGTATACATTTTGTTTTTTTTACATTAATATGATGGCTATGTGCTCCTATTACATTTTATGAGTTGATTTATCACTGCTACTCCAGTTTTTGTTCATGTATTTCTGCATTCCCCATTTGGGATACTACAGTGGTATCAGAGCATAATCTTGGCTTAGCCTATGGATCTCAGTCATTATGCTATCAAGATGGCAAGAAGAAGAAAATATGAATAGAAAAAAAGACTCCATTATTTGGAGGAGGAAAGGAGGAGAAACTTCCAAAGTTTCTATCTCAAACCTTGCAGAGCATTCATGAAGATCTTAAGAATATGAGGAAGGAGATGTGTAGAGAATCTCCAAGAGAGTTTGGATCTGAAAAAAACTCTAGATTTTCATATGATGAGTGTGAGAATGAAGCCACACATTATGATGCACAGTGAAGTCATATACCCAGATTTTCCATGAGAGAGATGGAAGAAGAAGGAATGGCTAGGGGGGAAACTCTTAGTAATTTTCTACAAGAGTATGAATCTCAAACTTAGAAGTTTAGAGATAATATCACTTTTCCATAGTTTTGCAAGATCAAGGTGAAGAGAAGCAAGCAGCGTGATATGGATAGATTCCTTCTATCTAATTTTTATGGTTCACCTACATGTTCAACTAGAGCTTGGGTGGGAGAGTTAGACACCTATTTGTAGCACCACCAAATTTCTGAAGATGAAGCCATGAAAGTTGCAACGCTTCATTTTGGAGGTAAGGCCTATGCATGGTGGATATTTTATTATTTTTCTTTAAATAATGCAAATACTTCTTCTTATGTTAGGTTAACTAAGACAATAGTGGAAATATTTGATGGGAAATTTTCTGAAACACATGTGGTGGAGCTAAACAAACCTAAGCAAACAAAAACCTTGCATGTGATGGAAGAAACCATAAACTCAATTCCACTTCAGAAAACTATTGAGGAGGCTGATATCTTGCATAAAAACTTGCTAGAGGCAAGACCTCTATCTCATACTCTTGAACAAGAGGGCATGGAGATCCCTTTTTCAAAAGAGGATCCAATTCTTGGGAGGTTGCCCATACATATTGATGAGGATGGAGGCAACAAATCTATCATGTCTAGAGTTGATATAGTACCTCATGCAGAGGAAGAGGGGGCTCTTTCTCCAACAAGCGAGATTCTTGCATCATTGCAAGGAATTCCACAGGATCTCATATGTGGAGATCAAGGCACAATTCATGATCCACATGTGCCATTGATGATAGGGTGTGAAACTATGGAGATAAAAGGAAAAGATAAGGAGGATGACCAGCATCATGTGATGAGGAGCACACCCCCCTATCTATTTCAGGAGGTTGATACACCTAAGAGGGAGACTGGATTGTGTAGTAAGGGTAGGGAAAATTCTTTCCATCCATATATGCAGTCTACTCTTGATCTTGATGTCTCATTGTATGGAGACATTTCACTGGGGAGACCACTAGATCAACAGAGGAGGATGGATGCTTCACATTTTTAGGCACCACTCATTGATTTTAGAGGAGTGGATACCTTGGGAGAGCTTGGTACAGTGCTAAGAGTCTTGGGTAGACTCAAGGATGAGAGAGGCATTCTCTCAACATCATCTTTACACACTCTCATTTCAGATTCTACGTTGTTGCAGGAGCAGCATGGGAAGGGTAACAGCCTTCCAACTTGCATCTTTGACATGGGAGATGTCAAAGAAGAGGACAACCATATGACAGATGTTCTTCATGATAGATCATCAATGCTGTCACTATGGAGGATAGATCCATATTGGAATTCCCAGCTATTGGTGGAGTATTCCAAGTATATTTTTACTAGCATGATATTGGATGACCAGTTGCATAAGGAGGAATATTCACTCAAAGATGGCGTCATCTACTATCATGGTAGGATATTCTTATCTAGATCTTCCAAGCTCAAGGAGGAGTTACTACAAGCAACTCATGAGGATTTCCTTTTCAGCCACACTTATTCTATGAGAGCATACCACACCATCATGGAGGGGTATTTTTGGGAAGGCTTTGAGGAGGAGATATACCAGCATATGAGGAGATGCATGGATCACATAGAGATGGAGGAGATACATGACTCTTTGGAGGAGTTAGCACATCCACCTCTTTTCTCTTTGAGGATGAGAGGGGATTCATCTATGAGTCACTCCATTTGCATGAGCAAGACATATGGTAAGGATAATTTTTGGATGCATAATGATTTGTATAGTGAATATGTGCATTCCTTAACCATATATGTGCAGGATGTTTATCTAAGGAGGAGCATTATTTCTTCTAGATTTCATGGTCTACTTGAGGCCATGAAAAATTTTGATGGCCACTCCCTAGGAGGATTTGGGGAGGAAATTTTTCTGGGAGAACATAATTACCTTGCACCATACATCATTCATGACTTTCTCCAAACACATGAGGAGAGTGGGGCAGCAAGCAAGTGGTTGAGAAACCACACTTTTTATCATTCTCTATTGCAGTTGAGGGTAAAACTATGTTGGTTACATCTGAGGGACCATTGTCCTTCTCCCTTGCTACATATGGAAACAAGTATGGTTCTCATTATGGTTCCCTATGTTGTTGTTGTTCTTATTTCTATTGGGAGCATGATTGGGGGAGAGACACATTGGTTGGGTGTGTCCTTTGGGGAAGAGGATTCCCACATTTTTTGCATTATATGTTCTAAGGGGAGAATGGCAGATGATATGGCCACTAGAGCCAAACACTTGTTTCTCTGTGAGGTGGGCCATGAGATTGATGGGAGAACTTGGGCCATGATTCTCATGAATCATTGGGAGAAGCTTTTCAATGAGTTGCCATGTCATGTTGTGCTATAGCAGTTAGGTAAATTGCGCTGTGACCACCTGGGAAACTGTTGGTACCTATCAGCTCTACATTAAACCTTCAATATTCCTTTCACTTGGATGCCATATGATGGTGATTTCCTATTCATCATATATGGGATGATTTGGGCTAGCATAATTCACAACATTGGAGGGAAGATCTTTGGAGATCCATTTTTCTTCTTGCCACTTGGAGGAAACATTTTTGCAGCCCAAGAACAATAGAAACTCTACACTTATCATAAGTGGAGAGGAGGACAGTGTGCGGTAGGCTATTTTGTCTACCATGATCAGATTTTCATCCCACCTACTTTGCATGAGCCAAAGGTGGAGGGGAACTTTTGGGAGTTGCCATGTTGGGAGGTAACTCATTTTGTATGGATGATTGCTCGGGGATGGAGGATCCACATGGGAATGATGTTTCCCAAAAAAATTCAAATTCCATTCCTCGAGGGGACCTTTGGACAACACCTTATTTCCTTCTTAAGTACTCCACTTGTTCATGATGATAGCTATTTAGCTAACTTGCATGCTTGGGAGGGGAAATATGGAGATTTATTAATGAGACAAAATCTCATTCCTTGGAGGAGCTTATCATATGTGGATGCTACAATAGGAGGAGGGAAGACTTATCAGTTCTATCTTTGCAGTTACTTGAGGACAAGCAGCATTTGGGAGGGGAGGACTGTAATATTCCAAAATTAGCATGTAGGTAATTGGAATATTGATTTTTTTTTATCACCTAGGAGTTAAATAAATTGGTAAGGAGGCCCATGCATAATAAAAATATGATTAAAATCTCTCATATTGTGAAAACGGATCAACATAGGAGCTGGATTTCACACCCTCATGTGTGAACAGGGACATTTGCATGTGGACGAGGTCAAGTTTGACCAAGTCAACAACACTGGGATAGGAGGTGGAGATCATCTTGTGAGACAGCACAGTGATAGTGGGAGGAATATTTATTGGTGGAGGAAACCCTAATGAGTGGGACCCAAGGTGAGAGGGTTTCGATTTGTATAAAAGGAGGGCAAGGCAGCCATAACAAGACATCTATGTTATTGATATGATTTTATAGTCTGTATGAATTTGTGCTTTCTCTAATTGTTTAGTTGAGATTGTTGTGCTGCTTAGCACAAGGCATTCTTGTTTAGGAATTCCTTCTCCTTTCTTGACAGGCCTCTTGCAGGAGCTTGTACTTCATTTCTCCAAATTCAGGCTTGAGGCCAAGCATCCTCCTTCAGCTATAGCATTATTTCTGCAGCAGTATAACATTGTCTTGCAGGTTGTTGTAGTGGGGGACCACAACACCACTTCTGGAGCTTATATTTAAGAGGAGGAACTTTATTTCCTTTGGGATATCAGTGAGTAAGCCCTTGGAGCATATTTCAGATCTTGGAACTTGGCCAACACATTTTCTTTTACCTACAGTGCAGTATCCCTCAATGACTGTGTTATTTTCAGTCAGCGTTTGCAGTGAGGGTTGCAGTGTTTGTTTGGAGGGTGAGATCTTCGGTGTTAGGATAAGCCTTTCACTTGGAAGATACATTGGAGGATTTTTGTTCAGCTTATGCATCATCTTCATCCATCTCCATCCATTTCTTTAGTTTCAGCTACTACTCAGTCCTAGGACTGTAACTCCGACATTTTTCCATTTTGCATATTTCAGCCAATCCTTCCAGGATTGTCTTGAAATTGTATTTGGGGGTTTATATCTTTGTTACCCACATTGTATGAACTTTATAATTCCATATCTATGTATTGACATACTCCAGTAGTATTTACCTCTAATAAAACTGCGCTGTCATAGCCTTGGGCATTTTCTGTGTAGCAGTGATCTTCATTTTTTTGTACATGTTCTCTTAAGGCTTGTATTTCCTAACTTGAGTGATTATTTCCTCAAGATCTTGTATAAATTTTGCTACTATTACATTAATATTATGGCTCTTTTCTCTTCTTACATTTTATGATTTGATTTATCGCTGCTACTCCAGTTTGTGCTCATGTATTGTTGCATTCCCCATTTGGGATACTACATGTAGGCTTGGGTTTGTAGGAAAATGAAGAAAATTGGGAAAGGGATGAGGGTAAGGGTCAAGGAAGGTGTATGGAAGGTGAAGGGGGGGTTTATGAGCATGAATTTTAGGGTTTTTCACAAAAAATATACCAAATACACTATGTGACAGAAAACATAGAAAACCCTAGGATAGGATGATTTTCTGAGCTTACGAGCATGAAATGAAGCTAAAGAGAGGTAGATGAGGGACCCAATTACTTGTATCTGATGAGATATAACCTATAGTTTCTGAAGAAAACCTTGGAAACTGAATATTATGCTTCCTGAAGAAAAACACAGTACCTTGGAGGAAAGCGCAATGGAACAGAGAAATTTGGCTTTCCAAGGTGAAATTTGGTTTTTCTGAGGGTGACAATGCTCCTTGCTGATAGAATGATGTCTCATGAGGTTGGAATGAGGAAATTATTAGCTCCTTTGGTCTTCTTACAGGATGGAGGTCAATTTTCCCTTGGGTGTTGATGTGACACCACTTTCTCATTTTGCAGAATAACTTGATAAACTAGTGTACTGCAGCTTTGAAATTTAGTATGCATAGTTACATATTTATAGAGATTGAAATGTACTTTGGAAATAATTTTTGAGCATTTTCCCTATTTAATACTCCCATAATGATGACTTAGGTGATGTCATGACTCTTTTTATGACCCTTTGATGACTTGGCCTAATAATGACACCTAATGGATTTATAAACTGATGATTTGCACCTTTGAACCTTACAGTATGAATGACCATGAGATAATGACTAAAATGGTGATCAAGACACATTATTGATGACTCATCACAATGAGTGATGGCATGACCAAGATGTCAATTTTGACAATGGGATGATAGGAGTAGTAACATACCTAGACATACTAACCAATGACCAATTTTTTATTTGAAAACCTATTTTAAACTATAAAAATTAGACCTAGGACCCTATCAACCACTTGAAAGAGTATAATTTGATCACTGGTGACTAACATGACTAACAGACTCTAACAATTGTCAAAATAATAAAGAAAATAATTTTATATTATTATTAAAATGCCTTTTTAAAGCATGGGTTTCATTCTTGGGTCATATTTATTTTAGGTCAAAGTCCATATTATGGACTTCTAAGATTTATTCCGAGTCTATAAGATTATTACATATTTAAATTGATCCATATTGGGGTTTGGAATCATGAAAATAGGTCAAGTATTGAGTAAAATATGATTTATGAAGCCTCCACACCAAGGCGGCCTTAAGGTGATGAAATCAGCTTCAATCCTAGGAATTCGAGCTCATCTCAAGCCTATATATACAGTGGAATTGAACTCACCTGTAAACATCTCATTGCAACACAAAAATTTGATTTAGAAGTTGCAACAAGAGAAATTTCCGAAGTGAAGGAGAAGTATTTTTTGGATTAGGTTTTGGGTACACTTATATAGTTGAATAAAATCAAAATTTTGGCACCACTCTCTCTAAATTTCGAGCTATAGTTTGGGAGTTCGATGTTCTCAAAGTTTTACAGCAACATTTGCTGCATTAGGTGCTCCCAAGGTGCCGTTGCCAAGAGAAGAGGATAATGAATTTTGTTTTATTGATTGTTGCTTCTTGGATAAGTTATATTGGGCCTAAATAAAATAATTTGAAGCTAGATCAAAGTCTCTACCTCAATATTGAAGTCTCAAGAAGCAAGGTCAAAGTTCTAGGTTAAAG